>JAVSBS010004774.1:111340-129466 GCA_033124195.1 Coracias cyanogaster | reverse complement strand
GGTAGTGTCTCGCCTTGCCCTCAATCCTCTTCCCTTTTGGGAGGCGGTACGGACGCTAGCGCCCGGACCGCGACACCACCCTTGGTCAGGAGACATGTCTTAATTCCTTGGTGTCCGACAGCTGCCAAGCAGTTCCACAATAAAGATGGTCAGAGCAAGCTGACCATGTTGTAACATCCACCGAATCTGTTTAGGTCTCTTTGCAGCTGCATATTCCCAGGAGATCTTCATCCCTCTGTTCCAGAGAACACAAAGTCAGATGTATGTAATTAATAGCAGCTAAACTAAGACCACTGGTGATCAGTATGGAGGCAGTGAAGGCAATGGATGTATCGAGTGAAGGCAAAGACCCTTCCTCCTAAGGATTATTTGGGCTCTTTCATCATATTATTTAAGTATATTGCAAATGTTATTTATTATTCCTTCACCCCCCTGTTGCTGTAGGGAAATGCTATGAAATATACCTGTTTTACAGACTGAGGAAAAAATACTTGAACCCACATAGATGCCTAAACCTCTAATTTATACAGATTTCTACATGTCTGCAGGTTAGGACTCAATTATCTCATTCAAGGTGAAAGTAAGAGTCTTCTATAGCAGAGCCAAGAAGGGGAAATCCAGCAGTAATTTCCTGGCTGCCCTTCTGGTCATCATAAAATCATAGTGTTTTGGGTTGGAAGGGACCTTTAAAAGTCATCTAGTCCAACCCCTCTTCAGTGAGCAGGGACATTTTTAACTAGAGCAGGTTGCTCAGAGCCCCATCCAACCTGACCTTGCATGTTGGGTCACCACAGCTTTAACATTTGTGATGCTGTTTTTCCCACATGGAGAAGACTTGGAGGAAGGGTTGTGCCCAGCCTTGGACTAAGTCTGCATGACACTGCTATCCTCTTGCTCAGAAAGTCCCTTTTCCCTCCTAGCTCCTCATCAGCCACAAAGCACGTCTCCTAGAGCGACTGCAGAAGTCTCCTCCTTAAAAAAGAAAACCCTATAAATCATTTAGAAACATATTGCTAAGCTTATTATAAGGCATTATAACAAATTAGAACTAATAGTGTTGCTTAATAACAAGATTTTTGTAACAGGATACTATCCCCACATGTATCACCGTGACTAGTTGGCTAGCCACTGTAAGAATAGGTAAGGATGATTGATCGGCTTGCTTTTTCCCTCTTCTGATTATAAAGCAAGGCAGCTTGGATCCAGAATATTAAACTGCACTATAAAATACATTATTAATATGTACAGCAACCCTCTCTTTACAGCCTTATGCCAGTTTATTGCTACAGTATCCCTCTGAATGTGACATTAATAAAACTAGTGCAATAACACAGCCTCTAAATTGGTAGTTATTGGTAATGAGGGAGCGATTTAGTAGTGGGGTTTGTTGGCAAAACTGAAGGCCCATTATTAGTCTGATGGTTGATTAATTAGCAATTATTCACTATGTGTTTTGTGACCCAGCCCACTCTTTCTCGAGATATTCTCACAAATATACAATTTTCAAGCTATTAGCCAAAACATAAGTAAAATAACCGTCTGCTGTACAGCATAAGCAAGCGTTTTAGGTTCAAAAACAAGTAGCAAGAATCCTCATCCTCCGTCTCATAACCTGATACTATAAAATCTCAGGGACCTCCATATTCCTGACTGTATGGGAAGAACCAAGGCTGGCACTCGTGAAATCATCACTGCTTTCTCTGAAAAGAAGTGTCCATCTGTCCCTGCAACAACTGTGAGTAGTTTTCTGCACCTGAGAGGCAGATTCGCAGCATCCCATGCAGTACATAAGGATGGCACAGCTGGACGTCCTGCATCCTTTGCCCTGGGAGGGTGCTGGCATCTCAGGCATCCTTCCTCCCGGCTCAGGATGCCATGTTCCAGGTAGTGCAGATTGATACTATCACTCCTCAGGGTCTCTCCACTCCCACCCCAGCACTGCTCAATGATGCTGCTCCTCTATCCAAGTTGTAAGCAGATCAGGAGTTTCTTTAGAATAGAGAGATGCTGCATTGTGGTGCTGAGGAATAGCCAAAAAGAGAAAAGGAAGAGCTGACAGCAACAGGCAGTTTCTTTATTCAGGAACATTTTATGTAAGGATGGATTTTCTGGACACTCTGAAGTTCGATGTATGGGTGAAATTGCCTGAAGAAGCTGCTAACGTAGGGAGGGCGCAGGACTTCAGTTTCCCCAGGAATGTCCTCCTTGTTGTTAATAACATTGCATCTGCAAACTGCCTCTTAAAAAAACCAGGGGAAATACTTGGGTTTTTTTACATAAAGTTTCCATCCCATGCAGAAGCCATTGTGATAAATCAAAAGAATATAATTAATGTCACAGTAGCATTTACATTGCATTTATGAACAGGACTTATCATCTGCATTTTATTAACTTTTTAAAAAATATTTTCAGAAATCTTCCTTGTCCACAGCAACAGGAACAATTTCTACAGCATCTGGACTTCTTCCCAGCCTATTTTATCTGCTAAACCATGAATCATTTTCCTAAGCTACTAAATGCTCTTCTGTTAATGTCATTTATTTTTTAAAAATGGGAAGGTCTGATCTTGTCAAGACTGCTATGAATAAAGGAACAAAACTATGTTAAACAGAAAGATTTTTTGATCTTTTTTATGATTTGCCCAACAAAAATACCAAAGTTCTCTCCTTGATATTACCAAGGATACTTGGATGATCTTTCATGTGAGGAGTTCTTAAAAATATATTAAATTCCTAATACTGCCTCTGCTCCCAGCTTTTGCCAAAGACCTCTGATGATTCCGGTCCCACCAAGAAATGCAAAATGTACAATAACTGGAAATCTCAGAGTTACAATTTTTTTGAAGAGTGATGACTGTCTGGGGAGATTGACATCAAATAAGTCTCAATTAACAGTTGAGAGAGGTTTTTTTGGTAGGTTTGACTCTGACCTGTCAAGCTAAAATGAAGACAGAAAGCCACAGGCTGACTTCATCCTGTGGTCAAGAGGCCACATGCACATGCTCTCATGTGAGAATCAAAGACAGATTCTTACAAAGCCAAACGCCGCTGGCAAGTCATTGCTCCCTTCAAGCCCATAACCTCTTTGGCATGACAGAATGCAATGACCATCAAATCTGGAGAATTATCATCTCGTCAGAAGTTGCTCTTGATCATTTCTCAAAGTCCCATATTTTATCTAATCTACTGTTCCTTTAATCATAGGCTGTTTGTTAACCTTGCTGACATTTTGAAACCTATAAAAGTAGGATTCATGAAAGCATAGGTATTTTTCCCAGTATTACAAACTGAAATTTGACGGTTCTCACTTGTAAGCGGTGAAGCTGGGGCTGAGTTTGACTATATCATTTTGCGTTGCTCATATACCCTACGACATGTGTGCACCCCAAGGTGCATATAAACCTCCCTCAATCCTGTGTCTTAAAAAGAATTCATTTACATTTACACCTCTTCCCTAAGGACCATACAAATCCAGAGAGACAGAAGAATCACAGTCCATAAACATCTTCTCAAAGCATGCTTGTGTTTCATGCTCAGATATCCAACTCACATGACAAAGACATTCAGGTCCAACAAATGAACAGCTTCCAGGCTTTACTGCCTTATCAAACCATTGAAAACCCCTCACATTTTCTTCATAAAAGCAAATTATCTCACATAACAGACTGCTTGCACTACCGTTACATCTTCCTGCAAACCTTTCGACCCGTAAACCCAGTTCCTTTCTCCTTCTGTAACCATGATTAAGAGGAACCCTTACCAAGCCCAACAGATGCCACAGCACTGAACAAGTTTGTTCCAGAGGTGTGTAACTTCTTAACAAATCCCAAGTGTTAGAATTGCTCACACCATCCTGTGGAATCTTAGGAAGGAAAAACAGTTTCCCTGGATACAAGGTTTTCAGTCCCATCTGCTGATGTGATACCGCATAAAGGACAATTCTATCAGGAGTTTTCTGTAGGCTAAACAAAGAAGAGCTGTTATTTCTTCTCCATTCTGTAGCTAAACCATCAGCTTCTGCTCCATGTGCGAAATGTGTGTCAGACAGATACAGGAAGGAGGAGGCCTCCAGCCAGAGGCTGTGAAGAAAGGAGATGACAAGGGTTAGAGCAAACTACATGTTTACTGGCTTTGAAAGAGTTTCTGCATTAGCTGCAGGCTCAGGAAAGGGTGTTACTATTATTAAACATTGTTGTCTAAGGCAAAAGTGCCTGTTTTCAGGCTGTTTTCTGAAGACATTAACAGTTGCTGAGCTGTTAAAAAAGACCATGGTGCAACCTCACAGGTTTTGAGATCTGAGATGAAAAAGACATAGAAGCGAGTTCAAAGTGATAAGACCTCACCACTTACATCTTGGTATCTGGAAGAGGCAGAAGCAGTACACACTGATAAGGACTGCCTGTTGATGAACAAGCCAAAGAAAGACTTGGCTGAAACTGATGAAAGTTATTTTACAACCTTTTTCATCTCTTTCAAAGCCATATTTTCCCTTTCCAATTTCAACCGTCCTCACATCAGACTAGACAGACATATGTCAGGAGGGATGTAGAGCTCACCCAGACTTGGGGCAGAGAATGGATCAGCAGATGTCCAAATGTCTCTCCAGCCCTGAGACTCCATGATACAGCAAATTCCCTAACATGTGGTTAAACTGAATGACTTAATAAATTTTATGTTGATTAACTGAAATCAGTGGGAGTTTTAAGATCCATAGTCAGTGATGTCCAAGTCAAGACCAACAACTGTGATAAGCTCTGTTGCTGATAGATCATTGCCTTAGAAACATGCAGAAGAGCCCATTGATTAGATCTGCAACTACACTAAGAATTTGCAAGCTCTAAAGAGAAGTAGTTAGGTCGTTTTATTCTTCTGGTTGATTTTTTAAAAATTTTTTTTTTTAAGCTTCCTCAGTGGAATGGAAAAGTGGGGATGTTGGTGGTGATGAGATCCAGCATATTAATCTGACTGCTTAATTTTGTCTTTCCCCTGCTTTCTATTCCTACATATGTCTGTTGCTTTTCTGGCTTTGACTTTGATGGATGTTTTCTTTGACTGAACCAAGATGGAATGTGACACTTACAGGGCACTAACTACTTATTATTTCTACTTCCTTTTTTTTTTTTCCTCTCATCCTTCACTGCTCTTGGTCAGATGATGTCCTCATTTCCCATGTCTTCCCATTTCCTCATGGTAATACCTATATGGACAGCAAGCTGAGTATTTTCCGGTAATGAATTGGTGCCAGGCAATAATTAAATGAAAAATGCTGGGAGAAATCTTGAGCTGCTATCAACCAATAATCCCTTCTGAAGTTCATTGGATTGAGTTAGTTTGTATCAGCTGAGTATTGGCACCATTTAATTCATCAAACTCACATTTGTCAAACCTGGATGTTCACATTTTCTGTTTATGCCCTTATTTCAATTGTATTTTTGTGTCCATTGAATAAGTCACTTGATTTCCAACTCTCCAGCTGAAATGACCAATAATAATATTATTACTGGGACACTTCACATTACAGCTGAAAATGACAATGACTGACTTGTTGCTTTATCACTTCACAGACTTTGATTTGCTGTCTTATGGTATCTCTTTCAGAGATCCCTTTCAGTGTTGCCATTTGCCAGCTTCTTCACTTGAACTGAGACAAATATCTTTCCAATCCAGACAGAATAGTTTGTATCTGTCCAGGATAAAATTGCTTTTGTGAAGAAAGTGAGGAAACAGGCTTCCAGCAGAACAAAATGTATCATACAACCACATGACCTAGGTGCAGTCTATGATGCCTTTAGAAAACTGCAAGGACTTGGTGGCCTCTTGACATCTCCTCTGGGTGTACTGCCTGCTGGTGTTTACAGAATTCATCTAATTGCACCCTGGGCAAAAAAAGGAACAAGAGAACTGTAAAACAACAGATGTTCACTGGATTAATAAGGCAAGAACTATAAAGTCTAAAAAATGACATGAATCAGACACAGTTAAACTAAAAATAATTATCTGCAAACTCTAATAATTAAAATCAAATTTGATTTTTTTTTTTACTGTAACAGTTGCTGTGCCCTTCTAATTAGCACCATTGTCTCTTCCCTGCCCTTTACAGCACTGTGCAGAGGACCTGGACAACACCACTGTAAGACACTCCTTCATATACATCAAGAATGGGATTTCCAGGTGACTAACACTGAATATTTAAGAACATGCCAGTGTTTCTGGATAAGCCCAATCTTCTCCAAACCCATGTGGTTCAGCTATGTCCCTCTCTGCAAGCTAAATAAAACCTCAGAAGACATAGCCAGTAGTCATCTTAACATCTTCAAACACCTAAGCCACTCTGGTCACTTCAGAGCTAGTTTTCCTTTGCGAAGTTCTTATTTCCTTGTGCTTTTTTCTTTTTTCTTTCTTTCTTTTTTTTTTTTTATAGGCTTGGTCCAGCTCAGCAGAACAAAATACCCTTCAAAAGTTAGTCCAAGTTAGCCAGTTGAGACCATAAGGACCGATGAAAGTTGCTCGGGTAACAGTGATCTGGATAACCCTAGAAAGGAATGGCAAACTCTTCTTTGGATTAAATAAATCAATTTATTACTGATTCAAAAAGAACTGGAGGATGGACCTTCCAAAAGGGCTGAGTAATGTTACCTCTGAAGAGAAAAGAGACATCATTTTACATCTCAAGAATTCAACCGGTTATCAGACAAGGAAGCAACGATAATACTGTTTGCAAAGTGGGCACCTCCAAGCACCAACTGAGGCATTTTCTAACCAGAACAAAAGAGTGGGCCAGCCAGTGTACCCACAGGAGCTTCTGAAAATGCATGGACACCACATCTGTGAAGCAGGATGTGTGCAGGAAAGGCTAACGCATGCAGAAAATGCAGCGCTGTGAAGTGATCACACATTGGAAGAACAGAAGAACAAAAGGAGGTTGTATTCAGAGAATCACCAAAGAACTGCAAAACTCTAAAGGGAAGTTCAGCAACTCCCAGAAAGGAGCCCGTTGCATTCAAAAGATACATCCCCGTGACAGGCACTACAATGCAGTCTTTGGAGTAGCTGCAGACTGAGACATGAATAATGGAATAAACAGAAAAGATGAAAATGAAGCTTAGGGAAAGGAGCTAAAAATCCAAATTAGTCACTCTGGACAGACTGCCTGCTCCCCTCTTGTAGTACACCACTCTTGGTGTAATCTCATTGAAGTCAAGAGGATGACTGGAGATGAAAAACTAAAAAGGAAATCAGAATATGATTTTTTGTTTAAGAGGGAAGATGCTAACATGAACCAAAGCGAATCTGAGAAGGTTAAGATCGATGAACAGTCACCCAGAGAGAAATGTATCATACTAACAATCTTCCTACATCCTAAATTTACATTTTTCCCCCCTGCAGTTTTGTATATTTCCAGCATAAAACACCATAAGAATGCTTAATAAACAGGAAATGTCAGCAACTTGTAAGGCTAACTTTTGGTGCTGTTTTAGTTATTGACATTTTTACACCAGGCATATGAATCCAGTTCTGGTGAACCCAGCAGTTCAAGATGACCGATACGGATCTTTCAAACTAGTAGGGCTAAAGTTTCAGTGGGTGCTACAGTGACATTTCTGTGAAGTCAACCAGAGTTCCTTTTCAGCATTCTAATTCTACCTGTAGAGTACACTCCTCCATTTTGTGAGCTGAAGGAAAGAAGAAACAGAAGTATGGGATTTGTCTTCCGTATCTTTAGTCAGTCACAATGTTGTCAGCCTCATCTAAGCTGGTTGTCTAAGCTATGCTGTCAATAGAGAGAGGAAAATACTTCTATACATATGATTCATGCAACCTATCTAAACATCTACATTAGGATGAGATGACTCACACCCTATAGATGACTACAAAGGGAGTCATGAGTTGTGTGGGTAGCAATATCTAGCTTTTAGACAGCATAAGGTGAGACGAAGCTCACATCTAGAGTGCAAAAAACATGGGTACGTTTGTTTCCCAGACTGTAGGCTCAAAGGGCCTGGTTTCATGCTGCTGCTGCCCTTACATGGCAACAAGACTGGGTTTAAGGACTGTAAGATGTCTATAAGCCTCTGGAATTTGTCAAGAAAGCAGCTGTAAATCTCAGGATCTGCTGTCTTTCCATGAGTTCTGACTCAAATGCTGCCCAATGATACTTGACACACTAAACCAACCCTGTGGGGTACCAGCCATCTTCTCAGTCATGCTGAGCATCCCGCAGAATCGTGTCACAATCTCCTGGCGGTAGATGTGCTCAGATAAAAAGCTGTGATTTCAGTGAAACTTCTTGTACAGTATGAAACTTTTCTGTGTAGTGTGTGGCTCACAGCAATGCCTCAAAGGTTTATTCAGGTTTTAAATTACTCTGCATTTTCAGAAAAAAATGAAGAGGATATTCATGCGTTTCAAATCATCACGTTCTTGTGTTAGGAATAAGATCCATACTATGGTAAGGAGAACTAGGGGTTAACTTGCATTGTGCTCTCCTTCCCCACTGCTCCAAAGGGCATGCTGGCTACCAGGTATGAAAGAAAACCACTAACTTGAAGAGTTTAATTAAATCCTCCAAATTGGCTAAAGGATACTACTAGAACAGAGAGAAATTGATGGCTTTCCTTTCCGTTCATTGGTTTGGTAAATAGGCAGCCACTTCATCCAATCACATATTACATGTTTGCCTTTTACCTTGTCAAAAACAAATGAAGGATGTTTGCTTTTTTTCCTTCTCTTCTTCACAAAAGAGGAGGGGCTGAGCTGCCTGTGAATGGATCCTGGGCTGAGAATAGACTGTCACCATACACAACCCTTTTAGTACAGCTACCTAAGGGGACCATAATATTCCAGGACAAAGGGATCTTAAATGCTCCAAAGTGAGGCACTGTGCAGACACGAGACAGAGGATGTTGCTCTCCTAAGAGCTTAGCCTGGTTTCAGCAGGAGTAGTAAGTGTATACATGAGATTTAAGGGGAGGAATAACCGCCTCTTCACATTGCCCTGAGTTATTGTGAAGCTTGAATCTGTCAACATAACTATGTGAGTAAACGCTCCTTAACCTGGTGCTGCCAAAAGAGGTAGTGGAGTGGTACCTGGACCTCCAAAGAGGTAGTGGAGTCTTCATCCAAAGAGGATTTTGTTGGCTAGGCAAAGGCACGGGTTACCTGCTAGTTGGTGATAGAATCATAGAATCACAGAATTGTTTAGATTGGAAAAGGCCTTCAAGATCATTGTGTCCAACCATTAACCCAGCACAGCCAAGTCCACCACTAAACCATGTTCCTCAGGACCACATCTACATGTCTTTTAAATACCTCCAGGGATTGAGACTCCAGCACTTCCCATTTTCAAAGAGTAAAAGCAAACTTGTGCTATTTCAGTAGACAAAGGATAAAGAGACAGTGGTCTGACAGTGGTCTGACAGTGGTCTAACAGTGGTGTGAGTAGATCACAATGGACACCAAGTAGAGGGTTGAGCTGGGAAAGGTGCTTTGAGACACCAGTGACATCTGTTTCAGCTCAGTCACGGTCAGGACAGCCCACCTCTGTGGCTCTAATAAATCCTTTTTGTTCTAGGTAGAAATTGCCAGCTGACATTTTATCCAAAAGACTTAGATAAATTTTCTATCGTTCTGATCTCTCATTCCGATGAATTTAAAAAGTTTTTGGGTAAAGGTCTATATTTTCCCAACCTGGTTAATGAAGCAGGATCAGGAACATTTCTTTCTAATCCAGATAGGCACACTCTTGCTCATAATGTGGAGATGCCCAGTGGGGCCAGGGAACCGACAGGGGCACACCTCTCTCCAGCACACATGAGCACAACATGAACACTCATCCTGCTCTCTAAGGTCGTTTTTCTATCTGAGGTTTCATGAGCTCCCAGAAACATCTCAGGACCAGAAGAAAGATGAGTAAGCGCTTGGTTTGCCTTCACAGCATAGAAGAAGTTGGCAAATGGCCCAGGCAAGTCCCTCAGGGAGAGCTGAATATTCAGATTTTTTTCTGTATTTACGTTGCTCCATATGCATGAAGTGTGAGGCAAGGGGCAACTGACCTCCATGAGCTGTTTGGTCAGTCCTCAATATCCCTCTTCCCCCTAATCAGGAATTATTTGTCTGAAAGTTTCTATTTTTTTTTCCTCTGTTAAGAAGTAATTACTGCTTTTGGCAGGTAATTTTACATGTTTTAAATAACATTAGGCTTTCTAGGGGGAGATTCTCAGGGCGACTTCCAACTTTGAAAGGTCTTGTGCTTGTTCAGAGTCAGACCAGGAATGTTTCTGTTCTCCCACTGAAGCAGTGGGATGCTTCCTCCCCTGGAGCGGACATGCGCTCCCTTTCCTGCTGTCTGGGGGCTTTTACTTTGCAACAATGTGAGACTGAAGGGAAAGATGCAATCTTGAATTTTTTTTTATCTTTTGTAAGATGAGCAAAACATGTTCTGTCTCACTGGACTGCTGATAAATCCTGGGCCACAAGAGAGTGCGTCACAATCATTTACCAAAAGAAACATGTAATTTTTTTTCCCCTTTTTTTATGTGTGATTCAACAGTTCAGAGTACCTAAGGTTTAATTAAGTAGTTGCTGCTTTTAATGTGAATACCTGCCTCATAGCATCAGTGTGATGACTGAGATCAGAAGCCAGCAAGAGGCAAAAACACTCATGAAAAATGAAACCCACTTCCCCCTTATCACTGAACAACCATCCAATTTTGCTCCAGGCATTGCAATTTTTTGTTCCTTACCTTGTGTCTGCTTGCTAAGGATAAATAGCACATACAGGGTGTTAGCTCACTGGCTTGGAATTGTGAAATGTAAAGGATTTCTCTGTGTAGAGATGTATCTTGTGAATACCCAGCTGAAAATACTCCTTAATAAATCCCTTTTGATCTGTTTTGATCTGATGGACTTTACACTTGCTATCTGGCTCATCAGATATGCTTTTTGCTGGCTGACAAGTGCATTGATATTATTTTAATCTCCCAGTTCCTCCCTTCCTTTCCCTATGGGATATAAGGAAAACCTCAACATTACTTGCCAGTACAGTGGCTATGGAAGGGAGATGCTGAGTCCTTTCATGAAAGCTATTACTGGGGAGGCTTTCTACCATGGCAGTCCTGGAGATGAAGGCACCCAAAGTGGTTGCTGAGGTTTCAGACCTTCATCCCAGACATAAAATGGCTCAAGAAGTTTGGAAGTAGTAGCTCAGCTTAAGTCTTGCAGGAGTCATGTCCAAACAGGAGAGAAACGGGCTGGCAAACCTCTAAATCTCTGGGTCTTGAGCAAAGATCAGTGGACTTGGGCCAACCTATTAATACACATAATAAAATTAAGCAGAGTTCCCAGGATTTCCTCTCCTTGCTGTGTCACTACCTCAAGGGAAAGAGCAATGTCACTCCATCTCATTAAGGTCTTCACGTTAGCAGTGTATTGTTTACAGCGAGCGAGAGGCAAATAAGAGCCTTGCAGCTGACTGCCATTCCCTTCCCATTCGCAAGCCACAGAAGTGCCCATGAAGACATCATTGTAAAGTCAGTTTTGATAATACATAATTCAGTGCCTTCAATTTGGCCCTCAAGGCAGCTGTGGTATTTTATATAATGGCTTTACTCACGAGGGGGAAATTAATTGCATCTTCCTAGCTGGTTGCTCAGAGCTACAACTCCATGTGCATGAGGCAGGCTCCCCTTAGGAGTCCTGATTTTTGTCAGAACAATTTGAAATTGTCTCCATGTCATTTATTATTACAACAACAACAACCGAGCAGCCTATATAAAATACAAATCTAGGTCCATTTGAAACCGATACGCTTTATTGCTGCTATGAACAGCATGTTTTAATGAAAGTGAAGAAAGAATAGTTGCCTGTGGTACTTGCCTGGTGTAATTTTGGGACACTTGGCTGTAGATAAGGAAGGCTCTGAGGCAGACAGTTGTGGACATATTGCAAATGGGCATCCTCTTACTTATTCATTCACGCTTTCATTTGGCCCTTGGGGCTTGCAGGGAAATTAAAATGGCAAAAGCAGAACAGGATGACTCAAATAACCCCTGCTGTCCAAGCTGCCATGTATCAATAAAGCTACTCACCTAAAAAAAAAGGAGCATTCATATAAATATTCACTGCTGTCTGCACAAATAAACAGCGTCCTACTTGGCTGGAAAGTTCAGTGAGGTGAGCATCCCTCAGAGTCGAGGGAATTTGAAGTCTAATAGACAAAAGCAGAAAGTTTCCAGAAGTATGGTTATGTATTTATTATATCATCATCTCATATCACAGCCCTCATTACAGCCAGGCTCCCTGTGTGCTAGGTGCTGTGCAAGCACAGAAAGAGTAAAAACGACCCTTGCCTCAGACCTGTGATGAAGCTGTTGCAGCGGCCTGTTACTTCTTTACAGAAGTTTTTGGGAGGCCCTGAGCTGCCAGAAAACGACCCCATGCAGCTCACACATGCAGTTCCACTGGGCAGCATGCTGCTGTGTGCCTCTGCTAGCGAGCCCTCCTCCAAACACTGGCATAGATGCTTTTTTTTTACCCCTCCCCTGTGAATAAAATAGTTCATTTCTTTCAAAAGAAGAGTTAGCTTTAAAAATATATATATTAAAAAAATCAGGGAATCAGAGCAGTCTTTTTAAATTAAGTTTTCCTGGGGTGTTTCATCAGCTTTTCCCTAGGAAAATCACTAAAAGCATGAACTCATTTTGCTGCATTTTTTGTTTAACCCAAGCTAGTATTTTGTATGAGAAAATATGATTCCTCAGGTGAAGGAGAGTCAGATTTCCACATGGAGCAGAAATGATGGAGCCTGATTTCCCATGTGCTATGTCCTTACTCCTGTTAACCATATTACACCCAGTTCCCTGCCTCTGTTCTCCATGACATCAGTGCCTCCAGTTCTCTGTCATGTCCCCTGGTTCCTGCTGTATCCCACCACTCTCCCTGCTCTCCTATTGCCTCCATTATTCCCCACATATTTTGACCTACAGTTCATTCTTGGCAGGTGACTTCAGACAAGCAAAATCATCTCTCTACAACTACCTAAAAGGAGGTTGTAGCGAGGCTGGTACTGGTCTCTTCTCCAGGGTAACTAATAAAAGGACAAGAGGTAATGGCCTCAAGTTGCACCAGGGGAGGTTTCAATCGGATATCAGGAAGAAGTTCTTCACTGAAAGAGTGGTTAGCCATTGGAACAGGCTTCCTGGGGAAGTGGTGGAGTCAAAATCCCTGGAGGTGTTCAAATAACAGGTAGATGTGGCACTTCGAGACATGGTCTAGGGGTTAGGGAGATGTTGGACAAAGGTTGGACTAGATGATCCTAGAGGTCTTTTCCAACCTGAAAGATTCTATGATTCTATGATCAGTGCTATGGTAGTCCACAGCTACAGCCCTTACTTGGGTATTTTTTACTATGCTGAGTTTTACAGTTAAAAATAAAGAAATGCAGGAATTTAAATACCCTTTTATTAAATGTGGTTGGAAATGGCTTGTAGGAGAGATATCGACAACACTGGGCAGACAATAAGAGGAAGGATGTACAACGTGATCATTTAAGCTTCTAGCAGCAGTCAGAAAAAACGAAGAATCATCTCAGCAGTGGACTTCAGTCTTTCTCATTTGGAGATATACTTCAATTATGACTTTTTAAATTTCCTTAGCAATGCTGCTTCTGCCTTCATCTGACATGAGGATCACAGAGGCAAAGGGTGATCAGAGTGTCTCTGCATGTTTCTTTCAAAATTGACAAGAATTTCCTGAAAGCCAGCAAACTGATTTCATTTTACCCACCAATAACAAAAGAAAACATCTTACTTTTGTAGGCAGATTGCTAAAATGCAGATTGGAAAGCATTGCATTCCCTTCACTGATCCATTCCTATTTACACTTTACATACTACTGCACTTAATGGAGCTAGAAAAAGAAACTAAATCCCTGGTTTTGCCACTGGCTTTGAGCAGGTGCACAGATAACTGATCCAACAAGAGAGATGGATTTGAGCAATGCAAAGGTGAATATCACCTTGTGTTCTATCCTTTCACTGAATACCTTTCCAATAAATGGAATTACAAACTGCACAGACGTAGCAAGGGATGATAACATGTAATGCTTCGCATTACTGCAAGATAGCAAATCACTTTATGTCAGTCCTGCCAACGAGTAAGAAAATCAAACTCAGATGTGGGATCTCCTCTGAACACCAGAACTCCAGTGTTCTGTTGTGAAACGGTCACTGTGGTCATCTGAGGTTCGGATAAGCCTCACAGAAGTTGAGGGAGGATAACAAAATGTTGCAATGACCAAAAAAAGTTCTTTACTGCCTGCCTCTTCCCCAGGTGAGATGTTCTCCTGCCTTCACAGCATGCATTTGCTCTGAGCAACTACAGAATCACAAAATCACAGAATCATGATGGTTGGAAAAAACCTTTAAAATCATCAAGTCCAACCATTACCTAACTACCAGCCCCACTATGACACCATATCCTTGTGTACTATATCTAGATGGCTTTTAAATACATCCAGGGACAGCAATTCTGCCACTTCCCTGGGCAGGCTGTTCCAGTCTTTGATAACCCTTTTGGTGTAGAAGTTTTGCATAATGTCTCACCTAAACCTCTCCTGATGCAACTTGATGCCATTTCTTCTTGTCCTATCATTTGTGACTTGTGAGAAGAGACCAACCCCCACCTCATTCCAACCTCCTTTGAGAGAGTTGTTTAGAATGTGAAGGTCTCCCCTCAGCCTCCTTTTCTTCAAACTGAATGACCCCAGGCCCCTCAGCCACTCCTTGTATGATTTATTCTTGAGACCCTTCACCAGCTTCATTGCCCAGAACTATCACATGGACTGGGTAAAAGGGATCCTTCTTTCTCTCTGGCACACACGTATGCACGCACACACGCACACCCTGCTTTACCACTAAATGTGTCCTGCTGAAACTCAAGGATTTCATATCCCCAACTCCCTTCTCATACTCGGCAGCAGTTAGCTTGAGTTTCTCTGTCTCTGTAGTCTCTTAATATGCTGACTTGTTGCTTTGGGTTTAAGGAGGCCATGGGCCAGAAAGAAAAAATATCTGTATGGATCAATCCAAATATCACCTCTGCTCTGACACTGGCCAGGAGCAGGAACTTGGAAAAGGATGTGAGACGCAAGAAGTGTAATTGGAAATACACATGGAAAACAATTCTTCCTTTATATAGTGACCCAGCTTCCAGCAACAAAGAGTTTAGGGATGCCTTGATCTTAGGGAAGCATCTAGGTAATTTTTACGATTATTCATAGAATAATTTGGGTTGGAAAAGAACTTTAAGATCATCAAGTCCAACCGTAAATCTAACATTGCCAAATACAGCACTAAACAATGTCTCTCAGCGCCACACCTACACCTTTCAAATACCTCCAGGGATAGTAACACCACCACTTCCTTGGGCAGCCTCTTCCAGCGCTTCATAACCCTTTTGGTGAAGAAATTTCTCTTAATATCCAACCTAAACCTCCCCTGGTGCAACTTGAGGCCATTTCCTCTTGTCCTATCACTTGTTACTTGGGAGAAGAGTCTGACCCCCACCTGGCTTCAACCTCCTTTCAGATAGTTGTCAAGAGCAAGAAGGTCTCCCCTGAGCCTTCTTTTCTCCAGGCTCAACAACCTCAGGTCACTCAGCCACTCCTCATAGGACTTGCTTTCTAGTGTCTATCCTACAGAAATGTGCCTGATGTCTTTTTGAGAGTTGTGTCCTCCACTTCATGTCTGGTGCTATGCAAACACCCTTAACCAAGTACAACACATGGTTGAAGAGGAGGACAGTGGGGTGCGCAGATGTGCACAGTGCTGCATCACATGTCAGGGAATCATCTGGAACTAACCTCAGGAAACCTCAAAAAGCCCACACAGTCAGCTGGGCCAAGATTTATAAAGAGAAGGATAATGCCCAACAGAAGATCAAGGACCTCTGCTTGTGTGTGAATACCTCCATTGTCATCTGAATGAACTCCAATCTTAGGCTATCACCATGCCCTTGGCCAACCAGTCCTCATGGTTGTAAAGCTCCATGGTTAGCACTGGCCTAGGGTTTGCATGGATGCTTGTCCATGTCTAGCCTTGCTGGAGTCTGGTGCAATTCTTTCTCACCACTCAATGGACTGCTAAATCTCAATGATTTTGCACCAAGGACATGACATCAGTCCTTCTTTGTCCAGGATAAATCTTTAAACCCTTTGAGTGGTTGTAAATCCAATGTCCTGTCCTTCACCTTTCTCATCTCTGAGATGACATGTTGAACATCTCAGACATTTAAGGTGGTATATCCTTGTAGCATATGAGGGACTGGTTCCACATCCATGCGACATGAGAGGTTTGCTATTCTAGAGCTAATTTCCTGGGACAAAGCATGTTTTTCTGCACTTGTAGCATAGATGCTCCAAATCTTAGTTGTGGTGACCCAGCACTGGAGATAGCCTGGCAAATCCAAAGGTGTTTCTTTCTGTTAGGAGTTCTGAGTCTTTCAGGACTTCCTCAGAAGAAAAGGGATGGAAAAGGCTGCCTATAAAGTGTGCATGGGAAAGAAAGAAAGCTCAATTCCCTACCAAATTCAGTAGTGGAAGCGCCTTCATGAAACATTCATGCCCACTTTGAATATTATATAAGAACTGCTAGCGAATGATTCATGCCATGTGTCATTTACTCACCAAATGCACAGATTGTTTATAAATATGTTATAGTCTATCTTTGGAAATATAAACGACTGTAATTAAAGACTCCTGGTTTTAAGCCTGGTGAAGTCAGTTAACTGTGGCATAATGGTTACTGAACACTGTTTTAAAATACCATCTGAAAGGTCTTTACATATTCATGGGACTGTTGCTTATATCTTGCTGTTGGGGACTGCAGTTTGTTTTTCCAGCTATGGTGTTAGAGAAGTGCTTTAGATCAAGGGTACAGCTTAAAATGTGCGCTAGCCAGAAATCTGATCTTCATTTTCTGTTGATTACGGCACATCAAATCCTCTGTTGGCATAAATCTGCTTATTTAAATCAATATACGGAAGAATTAATCCTAACCTTCCTGTTCCCATTTGGCTTTTGGTATTTAGTAGTGTGGCATTCAATAACAGCTCATGTTCCACGCCAGGGAAACCCACATCTTTGAGGTGGTCAAACTGGTGCAAGAGTGCAGTGAGGAAGTGTCAGGACAGCCTGATGCACCCAGTCCAAGCCACTTTTTGTGCTCTCAGGCATACTGAGAAGAGATCAGTCACCGTGTGCTGGGCTCCCTTTTGAAGTAGTTTCTGTTATTTCTTCAAGGTTTAGATCTGCAAAGTTGTCATTTTAGTCACAAGCAAGCAGCAGTAAATTCTCCCTGGGTTAGTGCTATCTTTCTTTCCCCTTAGCAAACAGTAAGTTTTGATAACCAACATTCTCCAACCATGAGTAGAATACACCCTCTCCCTCTTCCATCCTGAGTGTGCAGCTGGACACATTAATGCTTGTCACAAGACCTCCTGCTGCATTGCAGAGCACATCTCTGGTTTCAGACATAGAAGGAGATATGCAGGAACTTGCTCCATCTTGGTCCCTGCCATGCTTGGACTCATATCCCATGAAACACTCAAAAGACAAAGTTTGACAAGCAACGAGTTCTTGCAGAAAAGCGGTCCCCTAATCACTTCTGCAAGCTTGTTTTAAGTAGCTAAGGCCTACTGGAAGTTAAACTGTTTACTTAATGCTGTGCTGATTCAACCATCATCATTTTATGCTGCCATCAGTTGCCTGATTGCTCAGGCCAGCGCTGAACTCAGCAACATCCCACCAGAAGTCTTCTTTCAGACAGTCCTGCCATAGGTTCCTGTGGGTCCAGCTCCTCCATTGCCCACTGTGGTGCCAGCATCACCTGCTGGACACAACGGATAGAGATGGCTCCCTCAGTGGCCCTTCACATGGAAGGACACCCCTGAGAGAGCTCAGCAAGATGCAGCCAGCCCCAACAGAAGTCACACCCAATAGGAATCTCTTCTAACTGATCAGCTTCTGGTTAAGGTAGCCCTGGCCTCACCCACCACCCCAACCATGACCACCTGGCTGAGGGCAGAGCCACAGAGACACAGGTGGGCCAGGTTCTGCCTCTGGAACATGAAGC
>JAVSBS010004774.1:0-111240 GCA_033124195.1 Coracias cyanogaster | reverse complement strand
CCAACCATGACCACCTGGGTGAGGGCAGAGCCACAGAGACACAGGTGGGCCAGGTTCTGCCTCTGGAACATGAAGCCCATCAGAAAAACAAAACATTCTGCTAGCTTGTGACTCATCCATGGGTCAACTCCAACTTGAGGCCCACAACTTAGGCCCCAGCACTTCACTTAGCATCCATTTAAAAAGAAGAGGTAGGTTGGAGCAGGAATCCAAGAGTTTAGGAGACTGGGGTCTAAATATAGATGAAAAAAAATCCCTGGGGATGCAGCTGATTTAAGAAAATCTGCTACATAGATTCTGAAAGGTCTGAAAGAGCTTAGCAACCAAAGTATGAGGCTGCACAGTAGTTTTCTTACTTGCTCCTTACTTCTTAATTACCTGCTTGTTCCCGTGTCACATAGAGCTACCTTTTCTCTTAGAAGGACAAGAGCAGCAAAAAGGTGAACGAGATTGCAATTTTGTTGCATTGCAGAGATCTGTTCTTCTGTCCATCTCCAATGCTCACACAGATACAAGATAAAGTGTGCAGCTGAGGTGATACTGAACATATTGTAGCACCTCTGAAGAGGCTTCTTGGACCAGCCTGTGTCCAAATCAATGTTTCAGAATGGATTAAGTTCTGTTGCTCCTAACTGAAGGTCATGGTTGTTTAAGGGAGATCAAAAGGCAGGACCGAGCTATTGAGAAGAGGAGCCATAGCTCCCATCAATTTTATTGAAAAATCTCTCATTGTATTTTTAAATATTAAGAAGTTTTTCCTCTAATCAGGTTGCTCTAAACATTGCTTCTCTGATTCAACAGTGAGGCCATCTGTCAAGAAAGTCACAGTTCAGAGAATGAGGTGTTAGTCGCAGCATCAAAATGGAGGAGTTTTGCTTTGGCCATTAGGAGCGTCACTGTCTGGTTGCTTGTCAACTCTGGGACACAGTACAACTCTCCTCATTTTCCAGTTCACACTCAAGCCACTCTTCAGGAAAGGGTTGGATTTTCCTGGGGTCATGAAAAGTTTCCAGTTAGTCTGTTTTGCTTTATATTTTTCATTTCTTGAGTGCCTATACTTGGGATGAATAGTCTACTTTGGATATATTTCCCATCTAGCTAGAAGCATACAGAACCAGAAGTTCAGCCTCCTTAAACTGCCAAGTGACTTCTGCAGAGTAAGCAGTAATTCAGAAAAGTAAAACTAAATGCCTAAGTCAAATTCTAAGTCTTGATCCTTTCATGGCTCTGCTCATGTTTCCAGTTTAATGTCACAGAAGCTCTTAAAGTTTCCAAACAGCGCTCCCTCAGCAGGGCCCTAATGTTAAAGACATGGGAAAATGCTTTTCTTGAACTTCTGTTTTCAGTTGCATCTAAATTAGACAATTTCAGCTGTGAAAGCTGAGATTCATAGAATCATAGAATGGTTTGGGTTGGAAGGAAACTTAAAGATTATCTAGGTGCTTCAGAAAGAGTTATTTTGAAAAGTCTAAACAAAATTGTCCAGGTTTTCTTCAGCAGAATGAAATGAAAATTCATTGTTATTTCTGATTTTTTCCAAGTGGTTTTTGTTGGAAAGAGGAATTAAAACGTGGTAGAGGGAGAGCCCTGGAGCATTTGTCTTAGAAACAGGCTTCAAACTTCGAATGGAACATTCAATGCACAGCCCCTAGACCACAACCATCTTCCTTATGGACACACAGGAAGGACCACAGTGAAAAGAGTCATCTTCTTCCTCCCTTGTTCCAGTTCCATTTCTTCCTCTGGATGCTACTCATGCATTTCATGATGCTTCTCACTGATCAGGATCTGGTAATGCTGTTACTGCTTCATTTTACAGATAAGATAACTACAGAGCAGAAAGGCTTTTCAATAACTGCCTCAAACTTATCATTGTCTTGCAGGGTGGTTGGAACTAGATGATCCTTAAGGTCCCTTCCAACTCAAACCATTCTATGATTCTATGAAAATGCAAAATCTACTTGTTTCGCTCCAGGATCAGTCAAATAGGCAACTTCAGCATGAACAATGACACTGAAAATTCCTAGGGGAAAAAAAGTGATGCCCAGTAACCTGCTCAGCTTTCTTCTCTAGCCATTAGTTTCCTTCTCCTTGGCTTGGTGGTCTCCATAGCCAAGACCACGGCCGGATGTCTGATTCCTACTTTTCTCCAGCTCTGTGGCATGGCTTTGCTTGAGAGCATGCACAGATAAAACTGCTGCTCAACAGTTCCCATGTCTTGGACCCAGCAGCAGAGCTACATGAGAACTAAAAATCTCAATTTCAAGCCCTGATGGCCCAAATTAGAAGTGGTTATAGTTGCATGTAGCAGTATTACATTGGGCTTGGGCTTTGCTCAGTTTTCCAAAAAGGAGAGAGAAGTATAGGGAATGCTAATTAGAAGTCTGGTTTTGAAGCACCATATCTGAGGCACAAATATTAAAGAGCAAAATCAGGCAAATGAAAAAATTGTGCTTGCCCATATCTGGTCTCACATGCAAAAGATAAGCCAGAAGAGCAACTCTCCAGATTTAGGCCAAGACAAATGGGACTGTAAAAAGCTCACAGAACTGGGGAGAGAGGACAAATACTGTACTACCTGGCTGGTGAGAGGCATGACTGGTGGGCACAGAGGCACAATTCAGATTTTTACCTTGAACCTAAGCTGTAACATTGGAAGTGGAGTTTGCAAAAAGAATTTAAGGAGGTCAGTAATGCTTTCTGGCTTCCTCTGTGCCAAAAGCCTAGCTACACTGGCAGGCACATCCAGGGGTGGAAATCTCTCAGTAGAACTTCTCTGCTTCCCATTGCTTCAGTCACGGTGTATCTTTCCTGTGTTGGCCATCCCCTCTGGGCAGCTGAAGCCAAGGATGTGTGCACGATGGCAATCAGTCAAAGAGGAAAGATTTCAATTTAATTTCATTTCAACCTCTCACCCGAGCTGTTAACGCTTGGGAAAGGCTTTTAATAAAATGGGACAAGCGATGATCTCATTTGCCGTAACTAACACTGTCTTTACAGATGCACCATCTGATTCCAGGCACAGAAGAACAGAGGATTATTGGATTAATTCTAATCTCATAATTGATTCATTCTGGGTTTAGCCTGCTTGTAAAGCAAGATAAGATCTTAATATTGTGCATTCAGCACAATAACCACTTGCCTTTCAGAGTAGCCTCTAATTTCTGTGAGCGATTAACTCGTACCCCATCCTCAGTTTGGCACCATCCCAAACTATGGGGAAATTTGGAACGATATCCAGACTTCACAGCTGGCTCTTATCTAAAGGAAGGGCCTGGCTATTTTTGTGGCCATTTACCATTAAGGCAATATTAAGCTGTAGAGCTGGACAGGAGTATGTGTTTGATCATGTACAAAATAGGAGAGACTGTCCCAACCAAGCTTGTGACTGCATAATTGATTTTCTTCTGAGAAAGGAGAAAAACAGTGCAGCTGAAGATGTGATAGGGAACAAAAACATTTATATTCCATTTTAATGCCAGACCTGGAGGTAAACTGTGGGGACAGACACATAGACACATTGATTGCTGTCAAGGTTAGGACCTGGACACAGTTAATGCTTATCTAGGTACCACTGATGATGGGGAAAACATTTCTGTCTGTTTAGAGAAGAACCTGTCAGTGTGCAGTCAGGACACGGCCTCAGGGCATGCTGCTGTGAAGTGACTCCTCTCTCACCCATGCCACATGTACTATCCATTTGAGAAGCTCTCATCTAACTAACTTGACACATCTCAGGGGAAGGCTGAGCAAGATCAGCTGTCAAAATGCATTTCTGTAAGACATTTCAATAGGTCTGTCATCTACAGCACTCTTTTCTCTGCCTGAAGGCCCTTGTCCTGCTATGTTTCCATTAAGATTTAAACCTCTTTAAGGAAGGGAATACATATGTCAGTCTGTTTTTACAACACCAGCTGCAATAGGCATAGGCAACACTCACCTGAAGTCCTTCTCGGAACTAAACCTTTCCAGCCACATGTTTCAGCCTCAATGAATGGAGATGACTGAACTTCTCTCAAGGTTAAGACTCAGGTAAGAAGTGCAGAAGTGAACACTGTATGTGTGCAGTGAGACACATCTGGGCTCTGATCTTGGCAGACAGTGAGGTTTGAGGTTTCCCATACAGATGTGCTTGATATCATTTGCAATGTCATGCACCTTGTGCATGAAGTGACGTGTCCTGGATCCTCCAGTTAATAGAAAGACACAGGAACCAACACAACTTTTTGCCTGGACCAGAAGTGACTTCACTGCTGGGAAGGGAAGTCAAGACCTTGTGAAGTATTGCCAGTGGGAGGGAGGGAGTGGGAATGTGAGATAATCAGGTAGGGTAAAAGCTCTTACCTTGCTGGCTCTTCAGTAAACCCCAGCACACAGATTCACTGCAAGTTGTCATTTACTGTGCCTTACCCATGATGTCACCTCAATTTTGACGTCTGAATCTGCGAGCTCAATCTCATACCAAACTTCTGCAGCAGATCTTTGATTGCTTTTGCTGTGGAAGGACATTCACATAACTCGGACAAGATCTCTGCAGTAACTAGTGCCAGCATCTGCCATAGGGAATCTCAGTTCTAACAGGAGTCATAGGAAGACCCCCTAGGAAGGGTATATAGGGCAAAAGGCTTGGAAAAAAAAGTAAGACAAGTGACAACAATGCAGTTGTCACGTCTGCTGCCTGTTCCTAGGCCCACAACTCCCCCCCCCCATTGCTGCTGGCCTGTGCCTTTCCAGAGCTGGAGTGATGTTATCTGCAAGACAGACAGGGCCAGCAATAGGCTGTTCTTTCCTTCTCAACACCCACCAGCAGCTTCCTCCTGCTCCCCAGCATGCTGCAGAGCCACATGTCTATGTGTTTGTGTGGGAGTATCTCCAGGCCTTGTCATGAGCAAGGACATGAAAGAAGACTGTGCAGGGTGTGGAGAGCCCAAATGTGGGAAAGAGAGAAGGGAGTTGTACCCAACATGGCCTGTACTGTCATTTCTGTCATGAGAAGAGCCTTAGGAACCGATCATATATCCTAGGGAGATCAGATTGTCTAGGTCCTGGGGAACAGAACATGGTAGAGAGAAAATAAGGGGCTGCCGTTTACCCATTGCTCCTAAAACCTCACTACCAAGAGGATTATGATAATCAGTAGTATCCAGAGTATCTTCTGTTCTTTCTCATTCTTGTGAAGTAATATCTTCCATTAAGACCAAATGGGTCGCATACACCCCTGTGAAGAAACCAACACCACTGAGTCTTCATGGGCTAAGATCACCCCAAACTGTCTGCTGGGGAATGAAGAGGACTATGTCAAATCTCCATCTACCTCATGGCCATGCCTGCACCATTCCTTTGTCTCCTCTTCATCTTTGCCTACATCCCTCTGAGCTGAATTACGTTTGCTCAGATGACATTGGCACCAACCTTGCCAATCCATGCTTTAATAGAATCAGTCTGCCCCCCACTCCCCTTCCTCAAATAGATTACTTCAAGTATTTCAATTATAGTGCTGGTAATTAGAAATATTGGTGAATGAATAGCAGCTTCATTTAAATAGAGGCCAGAGGAATATCTTCTCCCCTAGACGCATGTCTAACTATTTTAATTGCTCCTGAAATGCTGCTCGAGGCTAGCAAGAAGTCCATCAGTTGCTATGAGATGGCTTTTGAAAAGAGGAGGCTTACCTAGCATGAGTGGGGACTGGGTGACTGGAGACATCATTTTCTAACTTCTCCTCTGCCCACATAAAATGTAGGAATAGTGGTGACTGCACAGGGATCAAGCCTTTCCAGACTCATCCTCTACAACCCCCAAAATAAACACCAAAATTAATGTAAGGAGCCTTTTAAGGGTTCATACTTAATTTCTGAGTGTAGGATTCATAAGTTGTAGTCAAGAAGGACTTGGAAGCTGGAGCTTTAACATAAGTAACATAAGCGTGGAGAAGGGTTAGAGGACACACATGGAGGACAGTCTGTGTTTCAGTAAGTCTGATGGCCAGCTGTAGCAACCATGCCAGACCAGAGCGCTTCAATGGGTAATGCTGCTTCCTTACAGGCCATGCAGCTAACTGCTTGGATGCTTCACATCACAGGGTGAAAGGTTTTCAAGGTACTCCTTTGTCTTGTTAGAAACCAGATGGACCTGAAAGAGAGGAAGATGCCAGCTTCCACAGAATTTCATTTGGTGGGGGCGAGACTCAAAACAGACAAATATCTGATGAGGTCTTTTAAAAAAAGATTTTTTACTTCTTTTTTCAACCTAACATTTCCCCCAAAAAAATACTTTTTGGGTAACTGCTCTACAAAATTCAAAATGATTACAGTTGGAATGAGACATTTTGGTGTTCTTAAAATGAATTAGTATAATTTGACTTTAATATAACTCCAGTTTCAGTTTGTTGTGGGAAACTTTCATACAATACAGGTTGGCTCCAAATCACATGGATCTTTTTCACTTCTGAGAGTTCAACACAAGTGTAATTGGCCTCTGCAGTGCTGGCGTCCTGGACCAGGAGAACCTGATTCTTCTTGACCATGTGCCTTTTACTGCTCTTAGCACTTATGTGGGATGGAAATCTTAAGTGTTGGCAAGAGCAATAGGCTGTGCTGTGTCTCCACTTTGTATCTGCTCCTGTTCTGAGAGAGGAAGGACCTGGCTAGACAGGATGAAAGGAAGAAAAGAACCCAACCTGATTTTCACAGAGGAATAGATGTTGATGTCCAAGAACATCAAACTATTTTTCAGACTGTCTTAGTGTATATACCTGGTCTCCATGAAGCTGTATGAGTATTGTCAGGAGCTGCAGAGCAGTTAATGACGCCAAAGAGCTTCAATCTAAGAAACTCTCTTATGAGGTTTGACACCACTGCATAGACATAATCCCACAGTGCTTCACCAGGAGAAGATGAATAATTTGAACTTTTAAAGTGATGTTCTAGGCAACAGATTCATCTCAGCCAGCATCCACACAGAATGGATCCATTAAAGACTCTTCAAATGGCATGACTTTAAGTGTTTGTCCAGCCCCAGATATCTCATTAACACATCTGCAAAGTTTTGTTGCTCTTGTTCTTTGATCAGGACAATTTTTATGAGTGTTTCTCCATGGAGTTTGAATATGAGCCAAGTAACAAACCCTCAGCATGTGTGACCGCAACATGTCTTGCCACGCAGATGATGCTACTTCAGACAGACAGGCAAGGACAAAGATAGGGAATGCGTCCCAGATGACAAATATTGGCAGAAACCTTGCAACTTGGACAAAGAGTATTGTCTTTTTGTTTTCTACCCATGCAGTGATTATAAAGGCCATGGGTAGAACACTAGGCCTTGATCTTACAAAAAGTTCTGAACATGAGTAATTGAATACATAAATGCATTCTAATTAAGCACAGGTTGTCTCATGATTACCTACAGCTCTCAGCTAATATCAGTCTCTTTTGCTGGCTGTGTAGGTGCACATTTTGGCATGTAGCATGCAATGCATACGTGACTGTGTCCATCTGACCCAATGGCTGGAAATACTTCAAAGTCCTAAGACAAAGGACTGTTGTTTGGGCAGGCTGGAGCCATATCTGTCTTCAACGACCTCCGTGCACACAGCCTTGCGGGGAGGATTTGGTGGTTAAGGAATATATAGGCACGGAAGCTCTCAGATCCTCTGCAAAACCGTCCTAGTATCAAAAGCCTCAATTCAGACCAAAACCTGCACTGTTCGCAGAAAGAAGCCAGGCTTTTGAGTTTTTTCTCAGTGGGCAGCCGTTATGTGGGGAGGAGTGATTCAAAAGGTCCCCACTGCAAAATAAGTCACCAGCTAGGCTTGGTTTCTGTGTGGATTTCAAGGTAAATTTGCATTAACAGAGGCAAAGATCAGGATTTTAAGGGCAAATGGGTTAATATGCAGGTTGGTCCGACCTCCCCCAGTGCAGTGAGGATGTTCTACCGCTACCAGGATGAAGCAGTTGGGTAGGAGGATGGCTAATCCAAGAATTATCATGATAGCTTGGCATGGTATAGCCATTTTCAAATCCTTGCTTGAATACAGATGAACTGGATGCCCCTGGAAACACGCTTACTCTCAGGTCCTCAGAAGTATTTATTCATCATTCAGCCCCTGTAGAAAACAACAGGAACTGTATGTAGGGATGTAGCTGTCTTGTCACTAAGACTTGGATGTCTTTGCTGTCTGGAGTTTCAGACTTTGGAAGACACCTTTTAAAACTAATCACTAACTTCTATGTGAATTGTAGATCTTACATGCCAAAAAAAAAAAAAAAAGTGTTAGCATAAAATGTCCAGGCAGTAGGGAGTCACTACTGTAACAGAAGAGTTACTGAAAGAGGCCAAAACTCAGATTATCCAAAAGGTTTTCAGGATTCCTTACCAAATGTCTTTGCTTTGCTGAGGCTAGGAAAAAAATCCACGCTGGATTCAAGTGGCATAATTTTTCTATTATAGTCAGAAAAATATTGCCAAGCCTTAGCAGAAATGGCACTTTGAGAGTCTTGAAGAGTATTGATAATTTTTCATTGATCATTTTGATCTCATGTGAGGCCTCTCCACAAAACTTTCCCATTCACCAGTTACTAAAGCTGTCAAAAAAAAATTCTGAATCATGAAAATCCCATGTAATGGAGGGTGTTTTTTCTGCATTTTACATATTCTCAAACGAGCAGTTGTTGGTATTTCTTCTACAGCACGTCCCTCAACAGAGAGAGGAAAACAAAAGGTTGGTTTCATATGAGAAGGAATTTTTATCATGCAATCAGCCTCTTTGTGTTCATGACTTTTTTTAACCAAGTCTGAAGGCAGAATTCATGTGTAGGATAAAAGGCAGAATTATGGGGAGTGTTTTTGTCTCTGTGTTTAATGATGTGCTATTGGAGTCAGTAGCTCCTGCCTAGCTTAATAGTAACTGAAATTCTCTGATGTTTAGTGAAAAAGATTTAGGATATTGATCTAGTTTTCAGTGGACAAATGTCGTTATGTCTGAATTACAGACATCACAGCTGGTCTATCTAAAAGTGGCCCAACACTGAGAATTGGCATTAAGTGACTGTGGAAACTGATTTGTCACTGATACAGCTGGGTTAGAGGAATACTGAAGTGTATCCATCTTCACTGAGGATCTCAATAAGGTGAGCACAGTGACTTGAAAGACCCATTTAAGGAATATATTCCAAGCACAGTTTTGGACTCAAATGTGAATCAGACTTTGCAGACACAGAGAATAGCATTTGTATGAGTAGTACAGTGTTCCCTTAGCTGTGGGAAACTTCAAATCCTCAACTCAAGCCCATTTCATAAACACATTCTACAGTAATAATAAGATTTTTCACCTCACAAATACCATCATCAGTTAATCCTCACACATGTAAATATTAGCTCTTTTCTCCCAATTGAATGTAGGCTTTATAAGGAAGAAGAGCAAATTCATATCCACTTGGCACCCAGCAAGAATCACTGCATGAATTATTAAAAGCCAGTATGCAAAACCTTTCCTTTCTGGGAGCAAGAGTTGCTAAGATGGATATTCCTCACAAAGCCCATTTTGAAGTGAAAGAGAAACGTATATCCATTTTGGCACTTATCTGTCTCCCCGTTCATTATCCACCTGTTTAGTGCTCTTTCAGGATTTTGAACTCAAGGTTAAATTCTAACCCCACTAGAGATAATAGGGTTGAGCCATCAGCATCAATAGGATTCGAACGGCATCCTTAGTGATTTTCCTGCAAGTTTACACAGCTTCCTAGAGCTCAGCACTTAGTAATTGTTCAGTGGATTCAGAGATTCTGGGAATTAACATTCCAGATGGTAGGAGGGACAAGCTGTTTCATTCACCTTCACTTTTTGGACAAATCCTCCTAGAAGGTATATAGAGGTGGCTCTTGTTGACTTTGTAGGTTGACCATGTAGAACATACAGTTCCAGTGCAACCTACATGAGAAATCTTCTTTCTTTGCCATGTCTCTCAGACCAGGATGAAGAGAAGGGGATGGGTGTATTTTGGGTGGTTGCAGCAGCCCAATGTATGCAGCCTGCTGTTGGCTCTGCAACCTGAAAACACCAGGGGATGTTTGGGTTCTTTGGTTGACTTTTAACGCAAGAAAGAATAATGAATAAGTGTTTCATTGTAAGGCCATTGAAATAAATGGAAATGTAAACCTTCACTTTCTGGACTTAAGAAAATCTTCAGTTATATTTCATCTGCATACAGCTGAAGAGTCTTTCTCCAGTTCAGGGCTATGGTCTTTCATGTTGCCATGAGGACTGTACACTCAAAAAATTGCACCCCTGAGTCACTAATGTCCTGGAGTCCTTTTCTTTTTGCCTTGAGTTGACTTAAGAACAGTATCATGAGAAGATATGTCATACCTGTGTGTCTGTCTATGACCGAAGACCAAATTGCTTTCTTCTGCTTTGGAACTGTCATTTGTCAGGAATACCCAGGCGAGAAGGTCTGACAGATACACACACAGCTTTTATTTGGAGACAGAATGAATGAAGATAAGTCACTGAGTGTCTGGCTTGTGGCAAGAAAACACACACCACTTCATCCTTTGGATTGGTGTCAAAATGGCATCTTAGCTGAGCCAAGAATGACACATTCATATTCTGAGTAGCAGAAAACTGGTGTTGGTCATTCTGCAAGATAGGAATCCAAGGTCCCTGTATCTCAAAAAATATCCATATGCACTCATGCATGCACATGTCCTGAGGACAGGTCTTACCCGAAGTAGTTGGGGGAGAGCCTCAATAAAGTTTAAAGCCAGGTTCTTTATTTCATCTAGAAGTGGAAACCCACCTCCACATCTACCTCCTTCTAAATCATCTCTCCCTTATCATATGCTGCTCTCTTACTTTCTATGATCTCCTACTTCCATCTTCACTTCTTCCTCATATCAGGACCACAGAGCACAAAGTATGAAGCTGCCCTACTTCACACAAGCACCTCTTACCACATGTCAGATGCTCCATGGGAACTGCTCATGCACTAATCCTTCCTTCATGGCCACGTGAGGCATAGATCCCTCAAACATGCCATGGTGTAAGAGCAGCATCATACAGGCAGTTACAGCAGAGCAGCTGGCACATGGTGAAGTGATGGACGGGGATGGCTGAAACGCATGGGATGAATTTCTTTATATCTTAAATTGTTCCAGCATGTCAGTGCAGGTGTACACACCTACAAAGACATGCATATACAAGCTGTAGAAGCAGGACCCTCCTATTCATCTTCTCCAAAGGTGTCGCCAGTCCCACAGACACAGAATGGTGACAACAGCTCAATTATACCTGAATGCAGAGCTCTTTGAAGAGATCTAGGATCCTTTGTTCTCCCACTGACCCTGTCTTTGAGGTCCTGCAGGACTGAAAATCAAACTGCCAGGATGAAAGCAAACCTCAACCAAAGGAAATGAAGCAAACAATGGCCACCCTTGGTAATTTAGCAAAGCTTACCTTCACCTCGGTACCTGCTGCTCCAACAGAGAGCCCTGAGTGGGGAATATCACTCACACAGACTTGTTTCCTCACACAAATCAGACTGAGCTATACCCTTTGGCAACCTGTGGTCCTTCTCCCCAGTATATGGAATAATTCACGGCAGCGTTTCTCTCCATTGTACTTTCCAGCGCTCAGTTGCCATTCCAGAGCTTCTGTTATTAGACAATTACAATTTAATTGTTCTCAGCAAATAACACTTTCACTTAAAAAATCTTCTCTGATTGTCTTATTTCATTTGCATAGAGTCTGTAGCTTGCTTTCAGACAAGAAGAAAGGCATCAAGAACACCTTTCAACCTAAAGGCACATTTCTAAGACATTTATATTAGGATACTAGATGCTTAACAGGAGTTGACATAACTGTTTTATTAGAACAACTTTAATTGTAGAGACTGTAAAAAATCATTAAAATACATTTTTCTAAACCCGGATTATTCTAGTAAGCTTTCAGCAAAGGTAACCTCTGGATAAATTTTAAAATTATTTTCCATTGCATTGGAATGCATAAAAATACAAAGCATTTTTTAATTATTATTCTGCAGAAATGCCCAATGGGCTATTTAGTGTAGCTGTCTCTTTTTGCATTCTTCTCTGTGAGTAAAGAAGACCTGGGGGGGTTACACCTCCTGCAGCTTGTTATGGCCAAGATTCTGGTAAATACATTTTATTGCCCAAATGCTGTTCCCTCTTTACTCTTCTATAAGGAGACCTCATGCTGTATCCTGAGGCAGGTAGGAAAGCAAGGAAGCCTACTGAATGGGAGAAAATAACATTTTTCTAGTTCACTCCCAAAGGCAGTGTTACAGCAATTAGGAACTGACACTATTGCTTACTTGAAATAAAAATGGCATTGAATTTTTCATACAAATGTTTAATCATTTCTAGCCAAGACGGTTATTTCAGCACTTTACATCCTTCTCTAATATCTGTAACTTGCTTATAACATCATTGTTAACAACTAGAACAGCACTACAGACTATTAATTAGTCTTGTAAAGGCAGCTTCTGTTTTAGAGGCTTGGTCTTTAGCCTTTGTCTAGACACCAAGTGTGATAAATAGGATTTAAAAACACACAAGATAGATTTTGGTGAAAAGGCATCCAGGATGTGCTGTAACAAACCCCTGGGAGTAGCTTGGGAGGTTTCTGAATCTGATGCTTTTGGTTTTCTGTGTTTCTTTCCCTTCTGCAAATCAATCTTCTGCCTCAGGGACATTATCGTTTAGAGCCTGGCTGGCCCTTGGGTTGTGAATCTGTGTTTCAGGGTTTGTTGTGTAAGCAGTGCAAAATAAAGGCTACACTGTTGTCAGGTAAAAGGGATGATATTCCAACTATTAATTAGGCTTTGTTGAAAAATGTGTGGTCTTTCCATAGAGTTACACATGGATTCAGCCAGCTCCACCTCTCAGCATAGTTGGGAAGATGAGTTGGTTGGTGAGAGTGCAACGGTAGGAGTGCGAGGGTAGGAGAAGTTTAATCATCTTTTCCCAAATTTGTTTTCACTAGCCAGAGGATTTTGTAGATAGATGATAAATCCCTAGCAACACAAGCCCCTGACAGATGGTGTTAAATGGTTTTGAGAATATTTCAAAATCTGCCCTACTTTTTATTCCCCAAATGTTGTTCCCTCTCTGCATTTTTTTTATTCAGAATTTTCCTACACTGTCTCCCACATTCTCATTTGTGTTATAATTTATGCTTCCTTATGCTCTAAACCAGAATCCAAATAACCAATTTAAAAGGAGAAACAACCTGCTGAATTTTAAAGCCAGTTCTTTTCCTCCTGTTGGGCTGGGTATCCAATCTGAGAGGAAGAAGGGCTTCTGATCAGACTGATCTTAACTTACTTCCCATTCTCCAAGAAGGATTATCTGGCTACAGCACGTGTAAATCCAAAGGGAGCTCACAACCAGACCTATTCTGCAGAGAAACCAGCCAATTCTCCTTTTATATGAACTTTGGTGAGTAAAGGCTTTGTCTCCCTGGTTTACCAGGATGGACATCCTGCGTATAACTCCATGAAGTACTGTAAGACAAGGAGTGGCTCCTCAGTGTTGTGCCTGGAAACAGAAAAACATGAGGTTAAAGAATATAGGAGAAATGAGCTTTTACAGTTTGCTTTAAAACGGACGGTGCCTAGAGGTATGCAAAATATCTGGGTCAGCCCCCAGAGAGGAACTTAATGGGTTCTAGCTCCCTTTCAGATCCAAATGCCACCTTTCTCTTGCAGACAGGGCCCAACATCTAAACTCTGAAACAACTGATGATGCATTGACAAAAAACAAAACAAATAAATAAAAAACCCAGAACATACAACCCATCTTTTTGGGTTGTTATGGAACATCAAGGCAGGACATGTCTTTTTTCCTCAGAAGGATAGTATTCTCCATACCTTCATCAGTGCTCATTAGTGACTTTACCGTTAAGCAAAGGAAGATCAGAGACTTATTACTGTCCTTCTGCTGGGGGCTCTCTTACCTTCTCCGTGGAGATTTGTTCCAATTACAGCTCTGAGGGCAACTGCCTGTTCTTAACACATTCTGTAGATGGCAAAGGCAGACCTCATCTATTGTTCAAGGTTCCACCAGGTGCAAGTCAAGGAAACACCACAATGGTAAATATACTTTCAAGGGAAGAAGTCTAGAACATCAGAAAATAAAGCTGCACAGGACAAAGTAAACTGATCTAATGGCTCACCACTGTCAGAACGGGAAGCTCCCATTCCACACACCCAGGTTTTTCTCTTTTCCCATCTCTGGTCACACGCTGAGCTTGCATACATTGTGCCAGCTCCTTGAATGATGCTGAGAGTCAACACAACTGCCTAAGCTGGCAGAAAATGAACCTTCCCCTTCACCCCTCCTTCCAAAAAAGAGGTGATGGACTATTTTCCATTGGTTCAGCAAGCTAAGCAGGACCAGAACAGTCTGATGAGCAGCAGCACTGATACAAAGAAGAGACAGAGCAAGAGGAGAGAAGGATAGAAGAACTGGCAGCAGGAAAGAGAAAATGAGAAGTGTGTGAAAGATGCTGCCTTTTCATGGCAGCTCAGATGTTCTTGTAAACACAAATGTGACCACGGAATGCTTTCCTTTGTTCCAGCTCTTACTTTGTTGCTTACAGTGCTAAGTCTGGAAACAAGTTCGCTGCAATGAGGATCTTACACTTTTAAGACCTACCTTTCTCCATGTGAGTCTGGAAGCAACTAAGTTTACTGGTACTTTTGGTGAATTTTGGCTTTTAAGGATGTCAAGGCATCCTTAAGTCTAAAATAACTGCCCTTCACGACAAGAACACTGAATATTTATGGATCCCTGAAGAGAAAATGTTACAGAGCTCACAGCTGACAGCATATTAATAGGATGGCTGAATTAGATCCCTGCCGATTTTCTAGAAAATGATTGGGAATGCTTGTTAATAGGCAGAAATAAACACATAAACTTGTTTTTTACGTATAGATGATTATTATTTAATAGCTAATTAAGAGATTCACTCAGTGACCTTTTTCTAGGTAGACCACCCCTTGGCCCAGACAGAGATGTACTTGTGTCCCACTGGAGATATCTGCCCTACTGACTGCACAGGGAGCCAGGGCTGGCAATCCTGAAGAGCATACCTTGTGCCTTGAGGGCTCTTTACTTTGGCTAAAGAGCTGAAAAAGCCTGTCTGAATACATCCCACACCTCACAGAAGACTCCCAACTCATCCTGCCAGGCTGCTGTCTGGTGGTGGATTGTCCCTGTCTGATTCCTTTGTGTCCATGTACCTTCCGTGCTGCAAATCCACCCAGTCCTCAAAAGCTGACTGCAAGTACCCATCCTCAGGGACCTTCTGCTTCCAATGGTGAAGGTTTATTCCCTTGTGTGGCCTCTTTCTCTGCACAGCCGTCACCCTTATGGGCTCCCCAGGTTTGCTTTGCATCCCTGGGTATCATTGTCTCTGCCAGCGCAGCCTCCTGTAGGTAGAACTGCCATGGAGAGCAAAGGCAGCTCAGTAGGCATGGAGATAATGTTATGTAGTTACTTAGGCAACACTGGAAAGGATTTTGGGTGACCACTGATCGTTATATTCAAGGGCCACAAGAACTCCACGAGGAATGAAGGTTTGTGGAGGATATGCTAGAAACTGATTTCCCCTGATTTCGATGCTCAGGGTATTGTAAGGGATGTGAAATAAAGAAAGAGATTGTGTTCAGGAGCAAGGATATAAAAGAAAACACTGCATCGTAACTTTTAATGCAGAATTACAGTCAGTGTAAGCCTTTTCTCTAGTTGCCAAATACTTGCCTGCAACATCACTTGCAGAAAGCAGCAGTTTTCAAGTTTCCAAGGGCCAAACATGCTTTTTTTTTTTCCCTCTATGAGGAATGATCTTTGGTCTATTGCCCAATTTTCTTTGCAGAAGAGAGATAACAAACCCCAATCAACAAACAAAGGAAAATTTGAGTAGAGCTAGATTTGTCCGTTCTGAAATTCACCTATCAAATGATAAATCCCTGGCTTTTGAAATCAAGAAAATGAACAGACACCAAAAAGCCATAACAGAAAATTAAACAATGGAAGGTCCTGGAGGGAGAAAGACATACTTCTTGATGCCTAATTATGAAGTGATTTTTTAATAGGGAAGATTCATTTGTACTCCAGCCCCTCTGGCATTATTCTAGAGAACAGTGAAACTCACTGAGCTGCTCTTGCTTTAAATACCAGTCACAGACCAAACCAATTGCCTTCCAGAATTATTTTAAACTAAAAATAATATACCCCAGGTTTATGCTTGCCTCTAAGACAATTTTTTTCATGGACTTGAGACAAGCCTCATTGAAGGTGATTGTAACAGTAGCACAAACATAACCCTGTGAAGCTTTGATATTACTCTGGCCTTACAACCATCCTACTCTAATGAGATAATGCTGCTACCAGCCTAACTCAGTCTGTGATACCACACATGGACTGTCAATGACTCCTCCTTACCAAATCGTGGGGTTTAAGAAAGTCTGAAAATATTGTCCAGAGCAGCCTAGCTTGAGTAATCCAGGTTTTTGAAAAGAATCAAGTTTCCCAGTTCTGGAAAGGCAGAAGACAAAGCATTTTAGAGTATAGTAATCTGAAGGGAAAACTGCAATGTAAGCCACAGTAAAAATGGAGTCATGGGTATGTTCTGTCTGACAATTAAAGAATGGTTCCTACCCATTCCAACAGTGATATTTCAGAGCAGTCTTCAGTTGGTTTAAAGAGGGAACCGGATACTTTTATGGAAGGATTATAATTTCTGAGGTATATTTTCCTGCTGCATTTTCCTACTACTATTTCTAAAGCCCAACACATCCTGGCCAGCTTCATGTGCTGGTGCAGAACCAGATATCACTACAAAGAGATGTCCCGTTGCTCCATGTAGGTTGGTCTGTTCTTGTGTGGAGCCTGCAGATGGCTCGAGGCTAAATAAGCCCTCATGTTAAATTTGCATGTAAGCTCAAAGAAGTAATTACAGGAGGATATAGAAAGGAGGTGTTAGGTGACCTTCCCGCTGCATGAAATCAGGGTCAGTGAAAAGATCTTTGGGACACCACGAGAAAGTAATTTCATGTCTACTGTGCTGTTTCTGCAGCTACATCCTGCTTAACCCAGGTGCTCAGCTGGGTTAGGCATTGCTGTCTTAGGCTCTCATCTCTAGGACCAGCTGCCAGGTACACAATAGAGATGCTTCTAATGCAGTAGCAAAAGGGCAGATGAAGCCTAAAAATGTCATTGCCTTACCAGACAGCTGTGTTTGTGTGTACGTTGTAGGAGGCAGAAAAAAAAAACAATCCTGTTTACAAGATCTCAGTGAGTCACATCATCTCAATAGCTCAGAGACAGACATACCCGAGCACTTATGCAAATGCCAGACATCGTGTTTGAACAAAAGGTTACTCGGTAACATAACTTGAAGCTTTTACTGCTAATGAAGCATTAAGTTCCATCTCAATATGGGACTATGAGGAGTTTAGGACTTTTTATAGCTCAACACATGATTGATTGAGTGATATAAAAGTAACAATATTCTGTATGTCCCTCATCTGAGACAGAAAATGCCATTTCTTTTTTTTTTTTTACCTGAAATTTCTGATTGACAGAAAAACTTAAAATAAGTCTTGATTTTTTGTTTGTTCCCTATCATTATGGGATGAGGCAGCTACAGAACAGTGACAGGATGCAATGCAGGTTGTTCTGAGCAAAAATGCTACCTAGGTGTCTTACACCAGTGAAGACCTTGGCAATTTGAGGCCTGTTTTTTGCACAGATAAGAATATTGTTTTCTAAATGACACACTGAAAAATGTAAAATAGCTTATAATAGATTATTTTCGTTGGAAGGGACCTACAAAGATCATCCAGTCCAACTGCCTGACCAGTTCAGGGCTGACCAAAAGTTAAACCATGTTGTTAAGGGCATTGTCCAAATGCCTCTTGAACACTGTCAGGTTTGGGGCATTGACCACCTCCCTAGTAAGCCTGTTCCATTGTTTGACCACCTTCTTGGTAAATAAATGCTTCCTAAAGTCCAGTCTAAACCTCCTGTGGTGCAGCATTGTACCATTCCAACACGCCCTATCACTGGATCCCAGAGAGAAGAGCTCAGCGTCTCCCTTTTCACTTCCCCTCCTCAGGAAGCTGTAGAGAGCAATGAGGTCATCCGTCAGCCCCTTTTTCTCCAAAGTAGACAAACCCAGAGTCCTCAGCCACTCCTTATAGGCTATTTCTTCCAGACCTTTCATCAGCTGGATGCCTTCAAGGGCCTTCACATCCTTCTTAAGTGGTGTGGCCCAGAACTGCATGCAGTAGTCAAAGTGAAGCCACACCAACACTGAATATAGCGAGATGATCACCTCCTTTAACTATCTGGTTATACCATAGTGGATGCACCTTAGGATGCAGTTTGTCCTTTGTCCTGTCAAAGCACACCCTGCTGACTCACACTGAGCCTGCTGTCAACCAGCACCTCCAGGTCCATTTCTACAGGGCTGCTCTCCAGCCACGCCTCTCCCAGTTTATACCTGTGCCTGGTGTTACTCCATCCTGGGTCAGGAGGGTTAATGCAATCTTGAGTAAGGAAAATGCTCTACATATGTCAGGAACTTGGCTATCAACCTACTCAAAAGGAGCCCGACTAAACAAATCATTGTGCTCTGAGGTTGCAGTTTCACACCATCCTAACCCAGTCTAATAATTGTTGGCTGTGGTAATTTCCCCTCCCTTCCTTCCTTCAGCTGATCATTCCCATCCATTCCTTTTGTACCAGGCCCAGAGTTTGTCAGACCCCTTTTTCTCCTCTGTGTGAGTGTACTACTCCAGGAGTAAATCCAGTGTCACAACAAAAGGGAATTATTTTTGGAGCATGAGGTGATCATATAGTCATCCTAGTCTGGTGTAAAACCATGCTGAAGCTAAGAGAGAGGTGGTTGCTATGGCCTTCCCATTCCCAGTCTAGTCCCCTCCCTTAGGTTGATATTTCTTCTCACTTCTGTAACTTCACACAAGTTACATCTATACTTGTTGGTAAAATGAGAGATGTCTTCTGATCATCTATGCTTTTTATTTGTTAGCACATTTCGCATGGTTTCAGCTTCTCAGGGGAGATGCCCGTGGGCTATAAACTCCTGGGACACAATTTGGGTGAGGCATGTGTTAGGAAAAAAAGAGTTTAGTCCAGTGGACATGAATAATTCTGTGCTGCCTCCCCACAGATAATGATTCCCAAATGATTTCATCTGCTTTTAAAGACGTGGTCCAGAAAAAAAGCTGGTGGCACTGGGCAAATTCCACAACAAAAGAAGGAGCTGGTCTTTTGTTTTGGGCAACACCTCGTCTAGGCTGTAAAATGTAATCCTAGGCCAGGTAATGGGAACAGCAAAGACCGAGGTCATAAAACACCAGGAGAGCAAGATATGCTATGGGCATCTCTAGTGAAAGAAAGCTCTCAACATTACAGTGATTTCTTGGCAGAACTTCAGTTTTTTGCAAGAGTTTACCAAGTGAAAAGTTTTTAACTTCTTTTGGAGAGAAATTTAATTCTGCTGCTGAGACAGAAATACTAATTTAGGCAGAGATGGTTTGGAACAGAAATCTCTCCATGATTTAAAGGTCACTCTCACACTCATAATGTTAGAAAACTTGCATAGGTGAAAGGGAAACTACCTACATTACAGTAATGGTTTCCAGGTCCTTTTGAAATTGCGCAGAAACTGTCAGAGTTTCTGCATGAGGTCAAGTAAGAGGGGCAAAGAAGCAGCCACATTACACGTTTTAAATGGCAAAACCCCAACAAGGGTCAGCAGATCAGCTTTTTTCTTTTAGGTCGGTGTACGAAAGACACCTAATTTGAGCAACCCAGAGTGAAATAAGTCAGTGCAGGCAGGTTGGATTGCCTGCTTCTAGTAATGCAACCGAAGTGGAATGGAAACCAGAGTGAGGGCTGCATGTTTAAGGGACGTCTGGTGTAAAAGAAGATGAAGACGTGCTCTTCAGGGACATGAAGGGTGGAAGTTATTTCTATCTTTGTCCACATCCAGATACCCCCAATTTTTGTATCTCTAAGAAAGAATGGGCCAATTTATCAGCATTAGGAGTGTTTGGCCAGCTTTTTAGTTGAATAGCTGGGTTTTTTTAATCCAGATGTGAGTCTTTGTCACAAGGAACCGGCTGAGACAGTAACCGCCAATACTTGGGTTGGCATCAGTGCATCTACAAGATACCCATTCCAACTCTCTGAGAAGAGTCTCCAGGCTTTGCAAGTAACATATTCCTCTCCTAATCTAAAGGGAGATTGGGTGACCACACACATGTAGATGTCCAAAGTTAGATGGGTCTCTAAAAAAGTGGAAGCACTTTTGTTATGCCCAGCCAGGGAAATAGCGCAGGAATGCTGAGGTGACAACACTACACTGGGTTCTGGGTCAGAAATGGTGTTTCCGTAGTGCAGTAGCAAAAATAGTAATTTGAATGGCAGATAAGTGCTAGAAAGCCTTCAAAAAAGAGTCATCTTTAGAGGCAGAATGATCTTAACAGCCTAAAAACTGCTCTGATGAATCAGACCGGGTCCATGTGACCCATGTTGGAGGATTTTTTTCTGTGAGATGAATTACTGTGATCCTCTTGAAATCCATGAGAAGCCGAGTGTTTTCCTTGGTAGCCCGTGTATAGGCATTAGACTCTGGCTGTTCTTTAACAGTGATAATGACAGTCACTTAAGGGAAATCTTTAGCATTTGATAAAGACCACAGATGGTCTTTATCTTAGGTAATAGATGAAACTTGCAAATAATCAAGCAGAGGAAGACCTGAGCTGGTAATTTGTCAGACTCCCATTGCCTGAGGTCCACAGCTTTGGTCTGAGTAAAGATAGTTTGGTTGAAAAATCAGACTTTCTTCGGATTTTCTGTATCTCATTAAAATCTTTTAAAATATAGGTATAGATTCTGCATAGATCCTCCTTGACATAAATTTTGTGCCAAGGTAACCCCTTTAAATGTAATAGAGTTATGCCTGATTACTGTTGAGAAGTTAAGTGATTTTGTTCAATGCAACCTTTTGCCATGATGTGCTGGGTGTTGGGAGGTGCCATTTCTCTAGATATGACCTACATCTTGATGAGAGTTATAAAACTTATAGTAAATATCAATTCCTTGTTATCAGTTAGAGCCAGGCTGTGTAATGGCAATCTAGTGAAACTCTGTCTATGGTATCCATTGAGTAGTCTTCCACATTTTTCTCTGTTCAAGTGGAAAAAAAGGCAGAGGATATGGACAGAAGGAAAGGAAAAAACAAGCATTTTGTGCTATTCTATTAAAGGAGACATAGCTATATCAAAGATTTCACTCAAACCATGAGATTATTATTGCAGAATCTAGTTTCTAGCAACCAAAAGCAAGTGCTAAGTACCTGAGCACCTGGCACTGAGTACCTGGAGTGGCAGCCAGAAGGACAATAGACCTGGAAGTAAGGAAGTCTTGAAAGTCAGCCTTGAAGGTTGTTACATCCCAGGCACCACAAGAACCTCTGATGCACAAATGAAGAGCCTGCGTGGGAGGGGAGGCGAGGAGTCCGATCTGCTCTTCAGACAGATGCACAGGCTGAGAAGCATAAAAATAACACTGAAAGTGTCTCTCTCAGTAAGCAGTGCCACTTGTAGAGGGCAAACAGCAGTGCTGCTTCCTGAGAAGAGCAGAGTGCCAGGTGTGAGCTTGTAACTTATACATACTTAAAATTACCCTCATCAAGGCTGTTCTGATTTTTTTTTTTAACTTTTCTTATGCAAAGTTGGTGGAAAGAAGAGAAGCGTAAGAAGAAGTGGCCAGAAGTGAACAGAGTGGGCTTTTAGGGGCTACTACCTTGTTCCAGTCTAATGATTCTGATCAGGCCATATCAGAAATGACTCATTTTGAGTTATGGCTTGGGGGACTTTTCAAGCTGATTTACCCTGATGTCAGACAGGAACTGGGAGATCTCCATCACTCAGGCTTGAGCTTCAGATAAGCCCTCAGAAGACCACAAGATTGGTAGAGCTGGACGACCAAGGTATTCCACAATGTATTTCACCAGGGAGTCTTTCTTCTATACAACCTTGACTTGTACAAGCTTCCTGATGGTACCAAACTCTTCTTTCTTATCATATCTTTTCTGCAGAGGCAAAGAGGTTCTGTGGGGGAACAGTTCAACTCTATATGTCTACAAGTGCTGACACGATCTTTGACCACTTGGCAGTCTAATTCAAATTTTAAGGCAGGTTCTGCCGTGCTTCTATTGAAGATGTAGTAAACAGAGGTTGGAAAGCAGTGAATTTTCTCCAGTGATGTTTCTTCAGACTGTACAGGGGTGGCCTACCCTTCTATGGATGCTCTTATATTGGATGATATTTGTCATGGACATGGTTAAACTCTCTGTAAAACTATTGGTGTGAATGTGAAATCCTTCCCAGCAAGCAGTGCTCAGTTCATGCCTAATCAGGAACTTTTATACACCCTACCTGTTACCTCTCCTTATTGTAAGTGGATGTTCACAATGTGCAGTAGCCAAGGACTCATTTGTTGTATGACCTGCAGCACTTACAACAGGCATTACCCAGAAGGGCACATTTCCCATCAATGATTTTAAAAGGCTTTACAAACTGAGACCTAATGCCTCCTGACAGAGAGAAAATTGTCATGCACAGAAGTCCCTCCCTAGCTCTAAATCCTCCTGAGAGGCAGGGATCCAATCACAAATCCTGTTAGCTCAGGAGTAATCGATGCCTAATGTTTGTGTACCTTTAAATTATACATATCCATGCAGACCCACACCTTAAAATTGTTTATGCGTATATTTAGAGATGTGTCCATCTAATTACACAGATATATGTAATATATGCTTGAATGTATGTGTCAGGGTCATTAAGTCACCTGTATTTTTGACTTGTGGAAATGGATGTATGATATAGACACATCTCCCTCTTTCTATACGTGCATATATTTATATATGACTTGTGAGCAATGTTGTAGAAATTAGGGTTTGCTTCTTCTGCTTCATAATTTGATGCTGTTTATTTCCTCTGATTCTTTTCACATGGGAGAGGCTGAGGAGACATTCAAGCCCTTTTTGCAATTGCCAAGATTTTAGGTTTGTATTCTGATGGAGAATGAAAGTTTTCTAACCCAGCTTCCCACTGGAAGCACCAGCAGGTGGAATCTCTTGATTGCTTGGTGAAAAAAAAATGGCTTTGGACACCAAGGGAGATTTCACTGGGTTTTGGCTTAGCATGTCATTTCTGAGCTAACCCAATTAGAGACCTTGTGAGCACAAATGACATGGTATTGAGTTGATATCTCAGAAGAAAGGTGTCTCTGAATTTGAATTCGATAGAGAAGGATATACTTTCCTGATGCAATTCTCTCCTCCAAAAGTTGTACAGTACGGAGACTTTTCTAAAAGAATTGCTAATAAGATTTGTTTCCTTTAGAAAGTTTATCTGTTACATAAAGGAGAATAGTTCCTAGCTTCTAGTGCTCCCCAAGGTAAGGATGACACAAGAAAGTTTGGCAAGCTTAACTAGAGATGTGGCATATCTACTGAATGACACTATGTCAGGAAACATACCAAAGAGTTTTATTCTGGTTGAAAACTTCTGTTGACACAAGCTTCTCTCTCAAGAGACTCTTCTGACACGACATCCATGGTAGCTTCTGGCCTTAAGGTCCAGAACTCTTCTGAAATACATTCCCAAAAGTGCAGCTTCACCACCTGATTTTAGCTAAACCATTAGTCACCATGTAAAATTTACTTTGACTCAGATGAAACCTCACCTTTTTTATATAATTCTAAATTTAAAGCTAGTCAAACACAAGGAATTGGATAGGCAGCAGAACTATACCACTACGGTGACAATGGTCAATTTTCTCATGTAGAAAAGCCCTGAGAAATTTGCTCTATGAGATTGGAGTGTAGGAAGGCATCTTAAAGTAGTGGAAATAATTTCAATTTTAAAAAAATAATCAAAAACTTCCAAGAAATAATTTACCCACGTCTGTGAAAATTCTGCTCTGTTGATTCATTGTACTTTAAGAACAGAATGTAGCCAGAGAAAGGAAGACATTAGCTGTCCTGAAGTGAATTTGTAGTATTTTGCAGCTGCTGCTGATTGACACATCACTTATCTGCACAAACACAGGGGACTGTATTAGCAGTTTCGCTGGACGAACCAAAGGTGCTGGGCTTCAGCATGACCTTGGACAGAGCTTGAAGCTATGGAAGGTCTCCAAGTGCACTGATCTCTGCAGCTGGATGTGCCAGTCTGGTGTTTTGCCTTCAATGTGAAGAAATATATCCATACATGACTACCCAGTCACTGCAGGTACCAATCACAATGAAACCACAACAACAGAAGCACTATGGTCAGTGGTTACATGCAGTAAGACCTTTGGTAGCCCAGAAAACCACTGTGGCTCCAGGACTTTTTTGATAATGTTACTCTAGCTGGAGGATGATCACAACTCCCTTCTCACACTTGCAGGACTTGTATCACATCCCTTTTTTGGCAGTAAATTGATAATTTACCACAGAGACCCTAGGAGCACACATCCAAAAAGCAGCAAGGACCTCAAGGTTTAGTCCAATTCCACACTTCCACACCTTCTTTGCACTACTGAGCAAAGCGTCTCATCCACTGATCATGGATGAGCTAAAGCAAAACCAATTCCTCACAGATGTTTGTCTAAACTAAAATCTGTGATGCCAAATCGCACTCCCTCCAAGTTTGTTCCAGTGCTTCCTGGCAGACTGTTTTTCACAGTGTGTCACCTATTTCATGCTTGCCATAACTAAGGCAGTGCTTTCTTGTCCTCACCCTATTCCCTCCTTCTTGAGAGCACCTACTGTGGCTCCTACCAGATACCATCATAACTCTGCTCAGGCTTCTGGAAGCCCCTGCAGTACTCCAGGACTAATAATTCTGGATGTTCTGAAACAAGCATTTCTCACTGTTTTGATGACTCTCTGGCTGCTATGTGCCATTTCATTCTTTTCCATCTAGCAGTTCCAGTACCTTGCTCCCCTTATTCATTGATTTTTAAAATATTATTACTCATCCTAAAATACTAGGAAGATATGTTCTGCTAATCACTTGTTGATTATTTAATTGCTATTTGATACCAGAGCAGTGACATCTTCTCTGTATTTCTGAACATGTTGGGTCATATGCTCAACCTGTTTCCATGTGCTGGTCGTTTGACTCATCATTAAAGTTGGAAACAGAGGTAGTAACCAGGGTAACTATAGTAACTACACTACTCTGATGAAGAAGAGAAATGTCTCTGAACAGTCAACTCTAGAAACAAACAAACATAAAAGGGCCATAACTATTTCATCTGATCTTTTCAGCTAGTAATCTTGAATAGCTTATTGAAAAAAAAAGGAGTTAAACTACATAACAAAGATTTGGAAGGTAAATAAGCTTGTGAGTTTATCACCCAGATGCTGCATGTTCATGGACAGAGAAGCTAACAGGAAGGGCAGCCTGCAGGCTCAATGAAAAAAAGTTCCACTCAGAAAAATGTAGAGAACCACCAATATTAGCATTATTTTATATTTTCTTTATATTTTATGGTGGTTCTTTATTGTGGTGAATTTTTTACTACCCTATTCATTTAGCACTGATACTGCTTGGTGTAGAATTAAATGAATATGTAAAGTCAGGAAACTCTTCACATCAAGCAATATGTAGAAAGCAGAGAAACAGCAAACCAGACAATTCAAAAAGCTAGAATCTCTAGAGATGTTAAATGCACTCTATTTTGCAGAGATTTTTTATGCAGTCTCAGTGAATATGGCATTTCCTACAATTTAAAATATGCAAGAAATACTTACGTTGTCTTCCCAAATCACCCTCTCCACCAGTATAAAACAGTTTCTTTACAGGGATGCCAGTTTACTCTGGCTCAATGTCTGGACTTCAAAGCGAAATGTATAAGTATTCAATGTGAGAAAAATCTCCAATATTTAGCACTGAAACAGGAAAAATAGACTAACCATTCTAGCAAATCTAGGAAACCTTTAGTTCCTTCAAATTTCATCTTCAGCTGGTCTAAGGTTGGAAGTTACTAGCCATGGCATGTGTCAGTATGTTGACTGAGGTTGCCTGAGTTTTTTTGGCACTCAGATAATTAGTTCTATGCTATTTCCAGATATTTATAGACACTGTAAATGCCTGTTTTATTGGATATGTGTGTTCTTTAAATGATGCACAAGCAGCTGCTTCAGTTATTAAACATTTTATGTCTTTATATCATAATAAGACCACTGTCTCACATGTCACACAAAGCCAGTGAAGGATAAAGAGGCTGGAGCAGACTGAGATTAACCCATGAAAGGACAGATTTTCCAGGGATATTGCTGATGGGTTTGTGGTGACACCTGACGGCAAACATGGTCAGTAGTGTGAAGAGGAATCCAAGCTTTTCTTTGCCTTTCTCAGCAACATTTCAAAAACAAAGGGCGTCACCTCAGAAAGGGATTTTCAAGGTGCAATGCCAAGGCTTAGCAGTGTTTGAGGAAGACATGCTTTTTGCTGAAGGAATAAATTCATTAGAGAGATATGAAAGGAAGCTGCCAAGAGAAGGGCTTGCATCTCTGGTAGCTTTAATTTACACTGCCCATGCTAGACTTGATGATTTCTTTGAAACTACATCTTACCTTACTAGAAAATAAAATGGGCCAGGCCAATTTCCATGCTCAGGGAAATGACACGGCACCTGAACTCTCTTCTGCACCCCAGATAGGTCGGCTGCTTCTGTGCTCTATCTGCATGATCCCCAGCTTCATGTGAGACTTGACGCAGGACCAAAGCAGTTCTAGAGCATCCGCTTGGTCTGGCCTGAGTAATTTCCTGGCCCCTTTCAGTTTACTAGCAAAGTCAGAGCCTGAAAGACACAGCACTGGGAAGGTAATGGACACTGAGCCACAACTTGTAATCCTTTTTGTATTCTTCTCCTGGGACATTATTTCTACACCCCTGTGTGCTTGTGGCCTGATTTTTCCTTTTGCATTTTCTGTGCAAGCTGTCAGGTCCAGCTGAGGTCTTTCCTTTGCCCTCTGCAGCTACAAAAGGAACAGTTTATTCTCACCAGTGGCGAGAAAGTTTTGACATTATTCTCTACAGTAGCAGGATTGTGTATCCTGGATAAAACAAAGAAGGGCTATCTGGCTTTGTTAAGCTCTATTTAAAATAATGAGCCTGGCCACAAAAGTTGAAGAGGAATTGTACAGCAGCTTCCTTCATCCCAAACATCACTGCTGTCTCTGGTCCAGTTCCAACAGGGATGGCTGAGTGCCAGGAACATGCAAAAATGGATATTAGCATTGCTTTACAATAAGATTTTTCTTTCATAATAAAAATTGAAGGATATTCCACAGCGCTTATCCAAAATATTTTGGGTGAGATCTGATCTCTCAGGTCCAGATGGGAAACTGAAGTCAACCCATTCTACCCCTCCTTGTTGTCCTAATTAAACAAAAATTCCTGCATACGACCAAATTCTTTTGCATACTATTTGCATGGACGTGAATAACCTGGAGCAGCGTGGAACTGGAACTTATTTACTGTCTCTGAGGTCAGCATTGGCATCAGACCCTCATCAATCCAACATCATCTATACGATCAAGTGATGAGCCATGGTGTGACACCTTAACTGCAGCAGTGGAAGACGGCAGCCTGTCATTCTCTGGAGAAAAGAACTGACAGAAGTTGCATTTTAATGTCTGACTTTACACCACTGCTTCTTGTTTAATCAGATCAACACAGATCAGGCTGATCATACTGGCAATAAAAAAAAAGCAACCCAGAACAAACATGTTTATTGAAAAGCTACTGAGCGTTTGGCAGATTATGTAATGTTGCAGTAAGTAACTGCATAGCTTAATTTTATGGTTTCTATGGAAACCATCAAAATGAAAGGTAAAGGAGTTCAGTATTCTTGGCTCCAAGGAGCAAATCTCTTCGTTGAGATGCGTGTTTGGGGGAGAGGGGATTTTGTCTGTCTTGCCTGGCTTCAGTGTGAAGGAAATCTTTTACAAGCTGCAGAGGAAAGCTGGTCTGTGAGGTGTGTGTGTGTCATTTCCAGCCCCAGCTGGGCTGCACTAGTGCCTCACGTGCGGACAGAGACACAAGAATTTCACCTGTGACACGACCACCTGAGAACCCAGCCGTGCTCTCTCTGTAACAGTGAGCAGCTTCTTTTCCATGGAAACTTTTTACTAATACAAAAACATCCACTCTTATCATATTCAGGAAAAAAAAAAAAAAAAGTAAGAAAACAACAAAGCTGGCAAAGGTCACTGCAGAAGGAAAGGTTTCTGGCTTTTTCTGTTAGATTGGGGAAAGACCAGAACCTGGTCTTCTCTCTCAGTTCTGCTCTTCTCTTTGCTGGGGTTTAGCCCTGCAGATCTCAGTGGTGCTAATGCAAAGACTCCTGCTGACCTCGGTGAGTTGTGGTTCTGGTGCCTTATGTCCTTGGATGTGAAAATTCAGGTTTATGATTATATTTAATGCGAGATGGAGACAGGTTTGAGAATGGGCTTAGGCAGGTTAAACCTATTAATGCTCCCCTAGCTTTGTCTCAAACACAGGGAGACTGGCAGATGGATGGAGAGGCTATAACGCACTGACCCAACCTCTCCTGGTAATATGGGAAGAGGGTCCACTTTGTCTCAGTGCCCTCAGAGAGCTATAAGACGTGGCCAGAAACAGCCTTATAGCAAAAGCAAAGGGTTTACAGTAGGCACAATGGGCAGGTGTGGTCTTCGGTGCAAGCTTAGACCTGTGTTTAACTGACAGTGTAAATGCACCTTCAATCATTTTCTTCATTAATATCATATTCTATTATATCATATCATATCCTATCCTATCACAGATCCTAATAAGTATTGGTTAGTGTTCCAGCAATTGCTGTTAGGACTGTATCAGCACTAAGCCACAACCTTGTACCAAACAGTTGATGCAAGCAACTCAAAAGCAAAATGAGGGGAGCAATCCGCAGACAAGCATGATGAGATTTTTCTAATGAGGGAAGTAGCAAATTCTTTCTTTTAAAAAACAGCTTCTGAGGATTTTCTCCTAGCCCATTATCCCACACAGCTGTGCTTTGCCTTGACACAGCTAAATTTCCTGATGGTGTAGGGAGTCTAGTGATCTGGGATGACTTTTTAGTACCCCTGAAATCAAAATACTCTCAGATTTCAGGTGAAAAAGATATATCTGGTTTCAGAGTAGCAAAGCAAAGCTGTAAAATGTGGCATGGGTGAAACCAAAAGGCAAATAAAGATGGTCTGAAACATTTTCCTCCTCTTTAAACTCAGGCCATTATTTTGTCCGTCTCCTGGTTTTTCTTAGCCTGACTCAGCATTTTTCTTTTTTGAGTTGGCCGTTTCAGTCCAACAACCACCCGCACTGATAACAAAGCAGCTGAGTTAGAGATTTGCAGTTGAGCCTCTCCTTTTGTGTTCTTTTAAAAGATAGGGAAATGGAAAAAGGTATGAAATTCCGAATTAAATTAACAAACTTAAAGCTGGTCATTGCTTACAAGCTTGGTCACAATACGTGGATGAAAGCCAGCTGAGATTTTTTCTGTGATATAGTTATGAAGTGCAGGAAATGCTGGTTCCACAAAATCAGAAAGTTTTGGAAGCATGCATTGCTCTGAGGGTGGTTTCAAACATACCATGAGTGTGTTTAAAACCTCAAAAATAATAAAACCTTGCTTTATCAACTTGGCTTGGGTGCCTCAGCTGGCAAGATTTTCTCTGTAGGATCCATGAAAATCTTGCAAGAGTCTTTAGAGGGTGATTTGGAGAGTCTTAGCTGGGCTTCTGCTCTGAACACGGGAACAAAGAAAATTCAGAAGAAATCAGTGCTGTCTGTCATGCCTCGTGGTGTGCTGGGCCCCTTTCTGTCCTGCCTCTACCCAGCTCCCCTTCATTACATGATGCTACACTGTTCCCAGCAATAAAGCTCACTCAGTTCTAAATAAAGTACTTTTGTAGTGCTCTTAAACTCATGCGAACCATAGACACAGGTGGGGCTGGGAAGAGTTTGGGCTCCAGATGTTCTTGTAGTCACTGAGCTGCTCTGCTGGTGCTGTGATGATAAATGACAAATGAGCAAAGTTGCTCACAAATGTTTCTAGAACCAAGCACTTAAGGGTTTAATTTCTCACTTCTAATTACCGTTGTCAAGTGTTAGGGCTGGGTTGGTCACCAGATGAATGACAGACCCTCTCTATTAATCCTTCTCCCTTCCCAGAAAGGAAAGAGAAAAGGAATAAGGGAGAGAGACTTATGGATTAGAAAATAAAATGAAAATAGCTTTAATGAAAAAAATAACAAGAAAATGTATTATATAAAAATATATAATAAAACATTATTGAACCCAACCCTCATGATGGCAATTACGTTACCCTCACCACTGATGCTGTGGAGCAAGCACCAGGGAAGTCTCAGACTAGGCTTGGTGGAAGACAGGAACCGGATTCAGGAGCTGGATTCTGAAACTGGATTCAAGAATACATCCATTAGGATTGAAGACAGAATGGACAGAATCTTCCTCGGACACCAGCCGTTGAAGAAGAGACTTGACCCTCGTGATCCCTCAGCTTTATATTGAATATGCTGTACATGGGGTGGAATCCCTCACTGGGCAGTTTAATGTCCCCTGTCCTGGCTGCTCCTCTCTGCCGGTGCCACCTCTTACTGACCACACCCCAACGTGGAGCACAAGATTTCACAGTGACCTTGGTTTGCGCAGGAGCAAGGATAAGCAAGAGCCTTTCTGCACTTCCACCCTTGGCAGTAACTCTAAACATGGAGCGTTATCCCTGCTAGAAGCAGAGACTGGCTGCAAAAATCTGCCATTAACTTTAGAAAGTGCAATGACTGAGAAGAGACTGAGCTGAAAGGTCACTGAACAGAGTTAGTTCTGTTCTAGGTCAAACCAGGACAACCATGTCTCTCCTCACCGTGCATTCAGCTCATTTCTTGCTCTACCATGCTGTCCTCAGAGCTGCAAGCAAGCTAGCTGTCTAATAAGTTGCTGTGGAGCAGCTTAGCCATGACAATTGCCCATGAACCCTTTCTTAAAGAAACAAAGCCATGAGGCGATGCCACTTATTTTTGCCTAATAGCAGCACTATACACTAGAAACAGTTACCACATATTTTTTTTCAGAGACTCGGAGCAGACAGGCAGGCTGTAACTACAAATTTGCCAGTGCATGGGAGCTCCCCAAGCCACCCTGAGTCCTACAGGTCTCCGAACCCTTGGCCTGGAGCCTCTTTCAGATGAACAGAGAAGGATACTTGTATTAAATTTGTGTTCTTCCTTTAACTGCTGTGAAGCACTCTGCTCCTTGTCAGTCCCATGCTCTATTTTTCTTGCAGTGTGGCATGAGAACTAGGTGCCCAAAACCCTTTCAGTATCTGAGCTGTAATATATACACTTACGATTACTATTTTAAAAAGCTGAAAAAGAACAAAATTGAAGCAGATGTGCAAGTATTTTGATCCTTATTTGCATAACCTATCCACCAGCTTGCCCCCGGTGTAACTCTGATGGCTAAGTACAAATGTTTAATTCTGACACAGGTTTTCCTGCTCTAAGATAGACCCAGAGACTGGGTTTTTAGCTCTGAAGACACCTCTTGCTGCATCATTCAGTGTTACCACACTCTGGCCTCCTCTTCTGTTACTAGCTCTCTTCTTGTCATTCTGCTAATGTATCTAAAATACATGAGGCTCAAGGTCATATGATGACATGGTGTCAAAACTGGGATCTGAAATACAGAGGAACTGAGTGGACAGCACTGGAAAGCAGAGTTGGCTTCAGGCACACTTATGTTTGTAGCTCTTCACAGACCTTCTGCTCCTTCTCTCAAGATTTTAGGAGAAGCAGCAGCAATCTGCTCCCTGCTTGCATCTTTCTTAGCTCCTCTCATGAAGATCAGGACCACTGGGGAGGCTGAGCAAATATAGAGAGCCCCATAAGGCATCAAAAAATGAGAGATGGGCAGGAACTATGCCAGGGATTGTAGTGATAGGATGAGGGGTAATGGCTTTAAACTGAAAGAAGGGAGATTTAGATTAGATGTAAGGAATAAATTCCTTACTGTGGTGGTGGTGAGATACTGGATCCAGTTGCCCCAAGAAGTTGTGGATGCCCCCTCCCTGGAAGTGTTCAAGGCCAGGTTGTGTGGGGCTTTGAGCAACCTGGTCTAGTGGAAGGTGTCCCTGCCCACGGCAGGGGGCATGGAACAAGATGATCTTTAAGGACCTTTACAACTCAAAGCATTCTGTGATTCTACCTTTCTATGTGCTACATGCAGAAGATCTGCTTAAAAGTCCTGTGAAGAAGTGAATACCCCGTCCCTGTTCCAACAGCATATTTCACTATGGGTTTGTATCTAACTCCACTCAGAAAGAAGCTAGGGCTGGCCTCACCACAGACATGTTATACTGATACAAAAAACAGTGTCAGTTAGCAGGGATGTTCAGTTCCTACCACATCCTAGTGGTTTCCATTCATATTGCCTACCATCCATAAACCCCACTTTTAACACACTCTCTCCTTGTACACCAAAGCTGAATGCTGTCTGAACCTACAACTGGGAGACAAATCAGGCTTTGTCTTCACACACTTTCCCAAAGATTCACCAACAATGGCCAAAATTTTGCCTAAATCCACAGAATCACTTCCTAGGAGGAACCACTTATGTTATAAGGGGAGCTTCAACAGAATTAGGTCTCTCTACAAGGTTATTCTTGAGCAGTTGGCTTCCTGTGGTAAGTTACGACAAAAAAAATTATTAGAAATAATGAAGAAATTTCAAAGAGACGTCTAAGTTTGTTGCATATCAAAACTCAGCAGATCCTTTTAGATCTGTATTCCCCTGCAGACAAGACCAGTCTTTTAGAGAACCACCTCCATAAAACCACTCCTTTTCTGCACTTCAAGTCCCTCTCTCTGGTTGAGTTTATTCCAATCTTTGTTTGAAAAGCAAATGTGCCAGAGAAGTAAAAACTGCTCCAGTGCAAGTTGGGGGTTTATTTTTGTCACCTTATATTTGTGGTTAATCAAACTTCCTCTTCCATTCCTGGTAAAACCAGCAAGTCTGGTGCTGGGTGTTACCAACAAAGTTCTTTCTAGGGGCTGGGAACTGACACCAACACGTCTGGGTGTCAATAACAGAAACTGCTTTCCTATTTGCATAGAAGAAAACCAAGTTAATGGAAAAATAAGCCTCTCTGTACCCGTAGTAATGTACTTTGGAGTCAACCCAAAATGAACCTGCCTAGAATGTAGGATTGGTGTTGGTAAGAGCTTGTAACCCACTGGGGCTGCTGAGCAATGCCAGTGTTACTGGTTTCCAGCAAACCTCTGGAAGGTTGAAGCTTTCAGCAAATTAAACAAGCAGATCGTGCTGGGAGCCTAGGAGAGAAAAAATGTGTAGCTCTTAGAATCATAGAATTGTTTAGGTTGCAAAAGACCTTTAAGATCATGGAGTCCAACCATAAACATAACACTGCCAAGTCCACCACTAAACCATGTCCTCCAGCACCACATCTACACGTCTTTTAAATGTCTTCAGGCATAGTGACTCCACTACTGCCCTGCACAGCCTGTTCCAGGCCTTGACAATCCTTTGGAGGTAGAAATTTTATCTAATATCCAACCTAAACCTCTCCTGGTGCAACTTGAGACTATTTCCTCTCATCCTCTCTCATCAAGAGTCCTTGCCTGTAGCAGGGGAGTTGGAACTAGATGATATTTAAGGTCCCTTCCAACCTAAGCCATTCTATGGTTCTATGATTCTATCCTATCACTTCTTACTTAGGAGAGGAGATCAACCCTCACCTCACTACCTCGGATCCTCCTTTTCTTCAAGTTAAACAACCCCAGATCCCTCAGCTGCTCCTCACAGGACTTGTACTTTAGACCCCTCACCAGCTTTGTTGCCCTTCTTTGGACACGGTCCAGCCCCTCAATGTCCCTCTTGGAGGGAGGGACTCAAAACAAAACTCAAGATTCAAGATGTGGCCTCCCCAGTGCCAAGTACAGGGTCACAATCACTTAATAACTTCCCTAGTCCTGCTGGCCACATTTTTTCTAATAGAAGCCAGGATGCTGGTGGCCTTCTTGGCCACCTGGGCATAGTGCTGGCTCACATTCATCCAGATGCCTTAACTTTCACTGGTTCAAAAATCAACTTATTTGAGATGAGATACAAGCACCTAAGAAATGCTATTTTAGATGGTTTCACACAACTCCAAATGCTTCCCATTTAGTAAGTTCCAAACAGAGGCCACAGATGGCAATTGAGGACGTGAGGGTGTTTGTGTCTTGTTTCACCCACCAACTTGATTTTACTGTCTTCCATGAAAGTTTCACACACATGATGGATGCTTTGCCATGGAAAATTAGATCTTATGTTCATGCAATCCTCCATGGAATAAATGCTTCTGTTGCAAAACATTTGCTGCCAGATATTGATGTAGTAGACCACTTCTGCCAGTGGCTTTATTAAACAGCGTGGGGAGAATTTTGCATCCAGAATCCACTTTAATATTAGTGTGTTCGTGTGAACAGATGTCTCCTTGCTTCCCGTGCAATGTGTTATCAGATTACAGATTTTACCACAACAGCTTTAATTAGAGGCACATTATTTGTGAGACAAAAAGACTTTTTTGGAGATGTAAATCCCTGCAACACAGGGATCTTGACCTGCCTCCTCCCCAGTGCCATCTACGGTAAGCAAAATACTTTCATCCAAACATTTTGCATTTCAGAAGTGGATTTACCCTTCTTATTCTCAAGGTAAGACAGGGCACGTGGTCCAAGCTCAACTTGCCCAACTGAGCAGAGAAAATCACTATACAGCAGAGTAAGGAATTTAGATCCATGACCCCAAAAGGCCAGGATGGCCTTGAAAGTCCCCTGTTATTGCATGAAGTCAACACCAGGTATGGTGCCAACAGTGCACTGTTGGGATGGTAACAGTGAATTCTTCTTTCTGGGTGAAGCTACCTGAACTTTATTCTGTCCCCGCTGTGGATATTAAAAAGCTATTCCCCACTACCTATACTTTCAGCTCCTACATCATTTCCAGTTATGTTTCTTTGCTTTCTTCCAAGGAACAGTCTCTGAAAGAAAACTTGTCAGTGTAAATGATGGAGAAATGGGCAAAGGAGAGAGACTTTTTAGGACTAACTAATGCTGTAAGGTAGAAAATAACGTACTTTAGCTTGAGTGAGAAGTAATTTTTTCCATTGCTCCAGGATGGATGTACGGAAGCGCTCAGCTCATGTCCACAAGCCAAGACTTCAGTGCCATGTTCTCCTGACCATCAACATTGCCCTATCCATGCACAATCCGCCTCCTGCTCCATGCTCTCAGAGATGTTCAGATGCCCATCAGTTTCCTTGTACAGGAATAAGTTATTGCACATTAGCAGCTCTGTAACAACCATTCTACAAGTTTTTGTCCATCCCACATTGTGTCATTCAAATTTGTTTTTCTGTCTTACACACTTCTGCATAAGTAATTTCTCATGCCTTGGGTGAACTTGGGTGAACCAAGATACTGAATTCTTTTTGCTAACTTCTGTCACAGTTGCAAACATTTCAAGGCAGGAAAAGTTTTCCTTGGTCTTTCTCCAGCACCTAATAGCCAGTAACTGTAGTGACATTTAGTGCCTCTAGACATGACCAAAATATAATTTTCAATTCATTTGTATTTCTCTTTAAAAACATCAGTTTGACATAGGGAAATAACGTCCTAAGAACTTCGGAGAAATGTATCAAGTGACATGGCGAATTTATTTTTTGTCCTTACATTTTTCCACGGGAAATTCTGCCTATTTGTAACAAAGTATTTTGTAAGAAACTGCTTTTAGGTAGAAAAATATTCAGATGGACTTGTGTAAAAGAAGAAAATTCTACGTCTTAACTGGATTTTGAGTTCTGACTTCTCTCCTGTGTTCATCTCCTTGAACTGAAAAATTCCTTTCCATCTAAAACCAAAATAAATTCTTTTCACCTTAAGGAATTTAAGCTTAAGGAATTCCTTAAGGAATTTTAGCTGCTGTTGTAATACATAGTAGTAATGATTATAAAGAAATAAAAGAAGGTGCAAACCTTGTTTTGGAGGTAAAAGGCTCCATTATGTTTGAGGAGGGGATAAGTCCAATGTGACCTTCAATACAGAAGGGAAGCATCCTACCAGATGTACACCACATGGACCTTTTAATGCCAGAACATAAGGACCAGAAGCAAGCTCCAATGAAGCATTTGAGGCCTCCAACTAAGAACAAGGCAGAATTTGTTATCTCCATTAGACTGTGATCCTGCAAATCTCTTTTTTTCCGCTGAGGTTGCTTAGGGTTAATAGATGCCTCCTGATGTGAAGACTCTTTTGCTTCTACATGTCCTTGAAATTGCTGTAAACTAAATAAATGTTTCCAAGGACACCTGGTAGTGGTGGGATATCTGTAAAGCAGAGTCACAGCTCCAACCTACCTTTAAACTGTGACTGAATGAGGAAGGGGCGCAGTAAAGAGGATAATACCTTAAAATTGCCTGTAAAATGTTAATATAGACAGCAGTGGTCAGGTTGACAAGCTCTGAGCACTGTCACGTTGCCAAAGACAGTTCTGTAGCTAGTTCTAGTTTTCTCAGGGCTAGTGCCTGGATTTGGCCAGGCAACATTATGAGCTGCAACTCTCCGTGGCCCAGAATGGGCTCAGATAGCCTAAGAATGGCAATATTTCAGTAATCACGCTTATGGTCATTGCTCCCCATTTGAGAAGAGCTGCTTAATTCCACAGGAGGAGGAGTTAACTGAGAGTTGAGGAGTTAACTCTCAGCTCCAAAGGAAGGCATGTAGATGCTTTAGGTTGAAGTCCCTGTGTTAAGCTTGCACAGCGCTTCTTCAGCTGCAAAGGTCTTCTGGACCTTGAATAATGCTCTAGGTATCACAGAATCATAGAATGGTTTGGCTTGGAAGGCACCTCAAAGATCATCTAGTTCCAACCCCCCTGTTATCACAGGGACACCTCCCACTAGACCAGGTTGCTCAAGGCCCCATCCAACCTGGTCTTGAGCACCTCCAGGGATGGAGCATCCCTTGTACATATATCAAGGTGCAGATCCAATAAATGGCTGTGTATGGAGCCATGTGAGCCTGGGAAGGACTTGTGGGGAGGTCTGAAGGCCTCGTGAAAGCAAATAACCTGATCTTGGGCTGAGTTGACACTGGAAACAAACTTGCTGCATTTGTGTGGCTCTGATAGATCGTGGATGCCTGGGCTGAGGTAGCTCTGTTCTTATGGTGTAGTTTATCTACATGAGGTATCTCTTGCTGTAATTATCACTGCAATATAGACTTCATTTCTTTACTGACAAGTTTCCAAAGACTTGAGTGTTTTTCTTGGAAATTTAGTGCTTACATTGGCTGAGTCCTTGGAAGGCTGCATCCTCTTATCTCAAAGATCATCTAAAATTTGCGGTTTATTTGCTTTTTTTTGCTTTTTAATCCAAACTAGTTTCTTACTCCACATCTGCAAAGACCCTGGTAGCTCCTTTACAAATTTACTGACACATTATAAGCCTGGAAATAAAGTTTGGTCCTCTTAGACTGAACCTTAGAAAAGGTTTGTTCTTTTGAATAATATGTAGACTACGTTCGCATTTCCAAAGTCTCTGCAATTACAAATGAGTTCACAGATGCCACAAAACCATCAGCTGTTTCAAATACTTTCCAGCTTCTGTTCTCCACAAGGAGGATAGGAGGGTGTGTAGGGACCAGCATCATTTCCCATCATTCTGAAACTGGAGCAAAACAGTAGTTAGTGCCTAACGGCTTCTCTGCTGGCCAAGTGCTAAGTGTCCTTTCCAACATGCTGAATGGTTTCATCTCCCACCAAAGTCAAGGTAAGGTGAAGATGTTTAGTCCCTTCGCTGGATCGGCTCCCTGGTTTCCAAGGCAACTGTTCTTCAGCAAGATTTAATGAGAAGGTGAAGAGATCCATGAAACCCTTTGAACATGCAGGGGAACGGAGAGCGTACAGAAATGACTGTGATTTTTAGGGAAAAAGGACAGGCGGCTGGACTCAATGGACAATAAATTATTTGACATTTTAATGAGTTAACATGATATTGCGGAAAATGACCTGAATAAAGTGGCTCAATCCCCACGGATAAAAATAAGTGTAATGGAAAGAGGAGCCATAAAAGGCTGAAATGTGAGTTTATTCAGACTGTCTGAATGGAAGTGAAAGGAGCAAGTTACAGTCCTTGTTACAGCCTCTTAACAACAGCTGGTCTCAAAATGAATTGAGAAAAAAATGTATCGGTGATAACCTGACATAGAAAAACTAGCTGGGTAAGCTTCGTAAAACACAGCCTTTATATCAGTGACACAAATAACAAGCTATTTGCAGGAGATGTTACAGCACAGGCAACAGGTACTTCTTATTCCAACCTCAAGCACTGTCATCTGTTACAAGAAAAGTGGAATTGTTGCTTGTACCCAAAATGTCTTAGATCATGTTTACGCTGTGCCATGCATTTTGGCACCCTTGAATTTTCCAGGTTTATTATAACATGAACAGACTTAGCTTTTAACAGCAGGAAAGCTCTTGTAAACTTAAAGACTTATTTATCCCCTGTGTGGCACAGAAGAGTTACATGGATTTTTGATTCTACAAGGAATACTAGTATTTTAATACTCTCCTCATTGTAATAGACATAAAAATGAAAACAGTTCAGCTTTTTCATTAAAGTCTGAGCCTTTTCAATTTATTATTAGAAAACTTCTTTATTTAGAGTCAATTTTGACATGAAAGTAGATCTGTTTGCTGCATCTCAGAAAGTTTCAGCAAATTGTGGGAACAATTGATTTTGCAAACTCTTTTTTGGGGAGGATGAATGGAGGAGAGGTATATTGGTCAACTTACGGGAAAAAAAGCAATATTTTTAAAAAATTAATTAAAGAGAGAGATTTCAAATCAAACCATTTTGTGTGGTTAATGGGGTAGTTTTAATGGTTTTCCTAACCCTCTTAAATGAAGCATTGGCAATTTCAGGCTTGAAAACAAGCATTTTACAACTGAAAAGGAAGAACATTTGCTTTTGAAAATGCTGAAATAAAATGTTCCAACTGATGCTTGGCTGGCAAAAATTTAAAAAGGGAATTTTTGACAGAAATTTCTTCATCAATTCCACCCAGTCATAAATGATTCCAGCCCTATTGTTACCCTCCGCTACCCCAGAATTAGGTTCCAGTGAATGAAGTGTTCAAATAGCTTTAAAACAAAAGCAGGAGCTTTAACCTCATGAGAGAAAGACATGAGACCATTGTAAGGGCAACTCTAGATATAGTCTGCCTGGAGCAGTGCAGGACCACGTGCCATAGTGATGACCGCTATTTCTGGAGGGAATGTTAAATCTGTGCCACTCTGAAGCCAACAGCAAACTTATCCAACAATGTTTCCCATCCAAAAGCCGCAGCCCGGCACAGGTTAAAGCTCTAGGTACTGTCAGGGGAAATAAGAGTCCAGACAGCAAAGACAGATGAAGAAACTACTTTTCTATGGCTTTGGGTGACTCTGGTACCACTTACCCAAGATGAGATGTCACCTTCTCGGCTCCACAATCAGAGAAGGACGAGGACCCAGTACACCTGGAGGCTCATGCAGACTTCAATGCTCTGTCTTTCAATTTGTAAGTCAAGCTTTATCTCCTTGTTTTTAATCTGATATTTAATCTATTTTTGTTGAAACGTCTTTGTTAAGAGTTCCAAAGAGAGTGTCATGCTTTAATACAGACCTTGTAGGGAGAGAAGTGAGTGAAAAATTTTCCTTTCTAATACAATGCTGAAGGTCACAATTTTAGCATCTATAGAAGGTTTTGGCCCTCTCAGCACTTTTTGCTCGTGCACCTTTATGAGTGACTTTAAAACGGTGTCTCCAACCATAAAGTTCTCCCTGTCTTTAATCTTATCAACTGTTTTCTTGAATGTTATAGCCAAGATCACTTGACTAATTCAGCTTACAAAGTACTACTGGGAAAGAGTATTTATGGTAGTCCCAGCAAGGACAACCAAATTAGCTGTAGCAAGCAGCCAGCCCTAAGAAGAAATAAAACAAGGGAGTGAGATAATTTGGAACAAAATGTAAAAGAAGCACAAATCATTTAATAAAGGTTTTCCCTGGAGGAAACTTGTCAAGCAGCTGAACATCAGGACAGTCGAGGGGAATGAGGTCAATTGTGTTTAGACACAAAGTGTACGTTTTATTTTCTAAAATGATCATCATCTGTCAAACTTTATGGGCCAGATTCTTTCCTCAGTTTAACTGACATTAGAATTTAACTCATTAAAATAAGATTTTTGTCTTTAATAGACATAAAGGTGAAGAGAGAGATTTATTTCAGGGAAAGAGTAAAACATTCACTGAAGAGGAATGATAATGTCTGGGAACAGGGAAATAAAAATGGGGAAGTTCTACTGGACTAGCTCTATCAAAAAGTATAGCAAACAAACAACAGATATCTGTAATTCTTTAGCACGCGCCTGGGTTAGAGAGCTCTCTTGCACACAGGCTTAACATCACATGCTTTACATTCCTCCCACTATATTCATATATCTCAGTCCAAGCAAACATAATAAAAACATTGGAGTCCAGAAGGACAAGAGGTAAAGGGAGCAAATATTATTTGTAACATCCAGTAACATGGTCTACAATAGTAAGCACGGTGGTATGCATGAAACAGCTCTGCTGCAAGATTTCAGCATGACTTTGTCCATTCTGTTTTACATCTTCCTCAACTCCCTCTCCTCTAAAATGAAAACAGATCAAATTAATTTTTGCATTAAGACATATCATTAACCTTATTACTCAAACAAGACAGGGACTGCTCAGGGAGTTCAGAAAAGAACAGTATAGCAGAGAAAGATTCTGCTCTGGATAAGATGGTCAGGGTGGGCCTAAGTGCCCACCTTTAATGGATCTCATCTTTTCCCTCTCTGACTGCTTCAGAAATTCAGCTTAGTGCTGGCAGAGTGCACACAAACCTCATCTCAGTAGAATGTGAAGGACCATGACTGATACCCATGACTGATTCTGCAAAGACAAATGACAGCAGAAAGGACATCTACACATGGGCTATTTGTGTGGAAACCCCACGAGAACAGATTTCACCCTGCAGCATGCTAAGCCACTTCCAAAAGGGCTGTCTCTATGTGACCATGTGGAGACAGACAATGATGCTAAGTGCCCTCCAAATTCTCATTCTCTTCCAGAATGTGCTGGTGTAAAATTGAGTGGATGAGGCTCTCACTGATTACCTTCTCAGGTTCACCTGTGCAGGTCCATGAGTCTTGTAAGTTGCTCCTACCTCATCTTGACCTCCAGCAAGGCTGTCTGTGCAAGACAACCTGTCTTTGGCCTTGGGACAAATCACTGTAGCTAGGTGATTCACCTGAACCTCCATCTAGACAAAAGAAAGGTCCTATGTCTACACCACTGCTGGATGGGCTGTCTCAAATCCTTAGCCAACGACCTGTATGTGCTGGGAGTGTGTCCATACATGCATGCACTGGGACAAGAGGCACTTGAGAAGTTTGTGAGATGGATATACAGATCAAGTGTACCCCACAACTCCTGCCAGAAGGGTCAGACCATAGAGAATGTAATCTGGGCTTCTCAGCAGTGACCTATCCTTTCACAAACAGAGACATTTCAGCAAGAGAGTCTTGATGTCCAAAGAAATTGTTCAACAGAGAGAGGAAAAGCCATGAATTACTGAACAGACATGCCAAGGTCTAGCTGTGACTCATCTGCTGTAACTTTTCCCCCTTTCTGGGCCACCAGGAAACTGCTAATGAGAGTCACGTTCATTTGAGAAAGATTTGCTGGCCATAATCCATGTGGCCATTCATGGAAAGGGGTGAATTCCTTAGGCAACTGTGGCTTCTTCTGTCTCCTCTTGGAGTTACATGACCAATGTGGCATCAGAGGTGAGTTTCTGATTGTGGTAAGGGGGACAAACTCTCTGATGGAAATCCATGGAGATGGGAAGGGCTCTCAGAGGGAAGAAATGAAAGCAAACAGTGTCACTACAAAGCCAAATCCTTCTGTTATCCCCTTGGCCATTGCCTTGTTGAACATATTGTGTGTGTGTTTTCTCTTTGAGGTCGAGTTTTATTTAATGTCACAAAGATGTGCTGCTTGGAGAGAGCATGAATCCTTTGAACGTTTAATTAGTGATGAGGGGGGCACTGTCTCCCTCTGCCCGCAGCCTCACAACTCACATCTGGGTGTGCCAGCTTCCCCATGCACTTTTGGGGAATAAGGATGCCCTTGAGACTGTGAAATGAAAGCAAAGCAATCTAGGCAGCCTCAGATCTGTACCCACACTAACTTGCTGAGAAACAGCAGTTTAGCTATGCTGATTTTTTTTTTTAATTGACAAAGCCCTACGTCCTTTGATCTTTGAAGGGCATGTTTATCCGACATTGTTCTTTGCAGCCATACTGCTTCTGGTTACAAATTGTGAGAGTCATGTTCTGTTTCAATGAAACAATAGGATTTAATTATTAGCAGTCTTCAAAGACTGATGCGGGGCTCACAGTCTTCTCTGATTACAAGGTCAGAGCAGCAGATCAGTAGCTGAGAAGCAACGGAGTTGAACAATCTTGTTTACATTATTCTGGTGGGAAAAATGACTGCACTTCTGAATTTTGAATTAATTTTTCTTCAAATTTTCTTTATTTAAAAAAAAAAGCAATCAGCATATAAATCAGGAGCTTGATTGGACTTCACTTCTTCAACCTTATTCAAGGTTGGTTGTCCTTATGAAATGCACGTGTTATGTTTGAATGCTAAATTGAGGAATAGAGAGGTGTCATTCTATGGACAGCTGTTGTCAGGAGATCAAGCAAAGTGATCAAAATGTTCATTCTGGGATTTAAAGATGGGCGGTAATTATCTGCATCAGTTAAAAACATAAGAAATTCGGTTAAAAGAGGAACTCTATTCGGAAGAGAAACTTACTACAAAGTTACGGTAGGCATGGCATTAAGCCACCCACATGTGTGATGGATTTTCCATTCCTGGAGATTTTAAGAATAGGTAAGGTCAACAGCTTTCAAGATCAGTTTTGGATTAGACCTTATATGTTCTGTAAATGTGTGGGCACAGATTTCTACAGTGAAGCCTGACGCAGATTCACTAGCATAAAAAGACTTTTCATGTCATCATAAGCCAAAGACTATCAACTTCTCCCACTCCAGTACCTAAAGGAAACCTACAAGAAAGCTGGGAAGGGACTTTTTACAAGGGCATGTAGTGATAGGATGAGGGGGGGATAATGGCTTTAAACAGAAAGAAGGGAGATTCAGATTAGATATAAGGAAGAAGTTCTTCACTCTGAGGGTGGTGAGACACTGGAACAAGATGCGCAGAGAGGTTGTGGATGCCCCATTCCTGCAAGTGTTCAAGGCCAGGCTGGATGGCGCTCTGAGCCACCTGATCTAGTGGGAGGTGTCCCTGCCACGGCAGGAGTGTTTGAACTAGATGATCTTTAAGCTCCCTTCCAGCCCCAATAATTTTATGATTTTGTGATTCTACCACTAATAATTGCAGTTCCTAATCAGTCATATGTGTCACTTCAAAAACAAGATGTGCTCAGTTTATGGCCCAGTGAGACCATTCAGTTAATGATAAATCATCTTAGATAGCAGTCTCTGGAGAAGTCTGTGTTTTTCCTTTGTCTATGTCTACTAAAGATAGGCGTAGTCTTAATTAAAAGCCAGACTCTTAGACCAATAAAGAAGGTGAGATGAATCTGAAACTTACCAAATTGGCGAGCATTTCCAACTCATTTTTACTTCAAAATTTTCATGGATAATCTATTAATTCTCTTTCATTTATTTTCCTTTTTCTCTCATCTCTTAATGAAACAATCTGAAGACACCAAGGGAGGAGCACAGAAGACAAGATAAAGCCCAAACGAACAAACAGAACTATAAAAGACCCTTAACTCAGAAAGACAACTATTTTAGATAAATATTTCTTTTAACTGGAGCCATCTCTATGTACTTGCAGGTTCCAATAGCGAGTGAGATGTGGAAAGGCCTTTGGCCATCCTGCTGTGGTAATAACTTAGGGCTGAAAAGAGAGACGTCCTCTCTAGATGGTGGCAGAGTTTATCATCCTCATCACAAAACGTAGGAAGGACTTTTTCCCTTGGTTCAGAGACCTCATCTGAATCTGATTTTCACCACTGAGTGGTACCCAATGCTACCCCTTAAAGAATAAGTGAAGAGTAAGACCAAATATTTGCCTGGATAAACCTGGTGCAGAGTGTAACCAAAATGAGGCCTAGAGCCTCATGGGAAAAAAAGAGCAGGTCTGTGCAAATCACTTCAAGAAGTTGCATCCAGGGCAAACTTCACTTCCTGGGACAGATTCCACCTAAGGTGTAAAGAATAGCAAGCATCAGGTAGGAGAAAGAGATAATGCTTTGGAGCTCATGCAGTCAACTCAAGTGCTGGTCTTGCCAAGGCTGACGTACTATGCGTCTACTGGTTCAGACCCATTCCTTCCTGGTGTGCTGATGGAGAGTTCTTAATTTATAACTTTTTTGTTTCCTGTGGAGAGAAATGGGAAATTGGAAGGTTTGCTGCACATGCCAGAGAGAAGATTTGGGAAAGAGGGGTGAGTTATGCTGACACTGAAGGCCTCTAAAGTCAGGTAAGATGCCTCCCACAGTGTTTCCTGACTAGAGGCAGGAGCACAAATGACACCAAAGTATCTTGGGGGTGCAAGAACTGATTTGTCTTTGTGTTTTCAGATTGGTAAGTGGTTAACAAAGGATTATTTCTAGATCATTATATTAGGCATAGGTGCTTAATTTCCACTGAGATTAACACCTTTTCCCACTTCCTTTCTCATCTTTGGAAATCCTTGGACCTCATGTAGCACAGTGTCTTGTTCTGGGATTAGTCCCACTGACCTGGTAGGTTAGAGGAAATCAGGTTAAAGGAAATCGGGTAATTAAGACCCCAATCCATTGAGGATTCTTTACTCATTAGCTGCCCAAAGCCTAGTCCAGCAATTAACATTATATTCCCAATACAAACGTTAGAGTAAACCATACCAGGGATTTTATTTCAACATATTGAGACTGTTCCTGTATTCCTGGAATCCCCAGACACTGAGTTTCTGTTTCAGGAGGGGAATTCCTCAAATCACAATTCATGTTTTGGACTGTAATACTGTGACAAAAAGCAGGATAAAGCTTTCAGATTAGTAAAATCTCAAGTCACATTTGTTGACATGAAATAGCAGATGGATGATGTCTGGGTTTTGCTTGGTCAGGCTTTTTCTTATTATTTGTTTTGTCTTGGTGGACTCCTGTGATATAAGACAGCCTTGTTTCACACAGCATCTCTTGTAACCCCAGTCCCCAATGACATTATCGTACTGAAGATTACAGCAACAGGCAGCGTTACTTTTTCATACACTTTCAGTCATTTTCCCACAATGGTTTCTGATACATTTTGTCATGGGCTTGCTCTGTGTGTGTGAAGCTGTTGAAACTCACAGGGTGAATGATTATTCTTAGCGGATTTGACCAGAACACAGATCTGTGCCCAATTCCTGTCCTACATTTACTGACACTATCATGGGCAGATGAGACAACTACAGATTTTTCTTCCAAGCACTTAAGTTCCTAAATCCTGTTAATTGCATTGCTCAAAAATCATGTAGCAGTTGGCTCTAAGCACCTACCTGAGGGTATGATATCTAAAGATCCCTCTCTACCGCTGAAGAAAACAGCTATTTTCAAAGGATAGTGCAAACTATCCAAGAGCTCAGTGCCTCCTTGTTCTGTAGAGTTTTACCCAAGATGAGCACCCTCAGTCTGGTAGAACAGAATCATAGAATCACTTAGGTTGGAAAAGACCTCTAGGATCATCATGTCCAACCTTTGTGCAACATCTCCTTCACCCCTAGACCATGCCTCCAAGAGGCACATCCACTCGTTTTTTTTAACACCTCCAGAGATGGGGACTCCACCACTTCCCTGGGCAGCCTGTTCCAATAGCCAATCACTCTTCCAGTAAAGAACTTCTTCCTAAGACCCAACCTAAACCTCCCCCAGCTCAACTTGAGGCCCTTACCTCTTGTCCTGGGTTAAATTGAAATAGGCCTTTGTGTCACAATTCATCCTTTCTAATTCTAAGTGCCTGAAATGAAAGACTGAAATGACAGACTTGATGATCCTAGAGGTCTTTTCCAACCTAAATGATTCTACAATTCTAAATGTGATGTTTGAGAGTGGATAACCCACATTGGCTCCCTTGGTAGTTAACGAGCAGACTCTGGAGGATAGCTCATCTCACCATAGACACCCACCCTGGACTCCTTTTAGGCAGCTGAAGAGAATACAAACACATGGCAATTAATACTCTAATTAGGATCAGCCAGAGTAAATTAATAGGCAAAATATACTGTTCCACCTGAAAAGCTTGAATGTGAATAGACACCAATACAAATGTGCAGAATTGCTTGCGCTGGATAACGGAAAAAGTTACCGAGAAGCCAAAAGCAAAGCAATGAATGGAACAGAGCTGCGAGCAGGAAGGAGGTGGTAGGTATTTCTGCAGGCTAAAGATAATTTGTTTAATTATACCCATTTTAAAAAATTAGAATAGTTGCTGAGAAACACTCTCTTGCAGGCCTTTACTTTCAAAATCCAAATAATTATTTTCTAATTCGTTGACAAGCTTCATTAGGTGGCATTAGAGAACAACGCACTCCCCTCTTCTCTCATCCCCAATATACTCTCCATCAAGAAACAAGGGGAACAGACACATTTAAAATGTTTATGTCAGCACCTCGATGGGGAGAATAAAAGCATAATTTCCCTGGAGAATGAAAACCACTGCAGAAACTCTCTCAAGTGATAAGCAAACACCCTGTAAAACTGAACGAGAGAGAAGAAAGGAATGTCCCAAGATAATTTGGTAGGGGGTGAATTTGCTCGACAAAAATTCAAGACAATGTTTGTCTTAGTCATAACAGTGAAATGTGAACTCCATCTAATTACAGCCACTTTGGGGTTTTTTGTGGGGCTATTTAGCAGTCATCCGCTCGAGCTGATGGACAGTTTGTGCTATCCCAACAGCATCTATTTATGGCAGGGGTTAGGGAGAGATGCGGTGCCAAACACTGAGTAAATGTTTGCTGCCCTCCTGTGTGCGACTGCAAAAAGACACATGCAAGGATGCAAAAGCCCTGGATTTGTCTCTCAAGACTTTCAGCTCCTGGGGGAATGGGTGGCGTGGAGTGCCTGTTATGTATTTACCCCTGATTTGTGTCGGTGAATCATCCGTGAGTTGATCCAGATTTCTGTTAATGGGATCTGGGCCCTTGTTCTCCCACCATCTGCTTGTTGTATCCATTGCATATCATATATTTAGATACCATTTGTTGCTCCATGTGTGCAGTGGCGAAAAGGGCTGCGGGTGGAAGGCTGTTCCTTGATGGCACTCTGCGAGGGCAGCCACAAGATGGATCTGTTTGGGGCCAGTGCCGGCAGCCTCTGAACTGGCCAGACAACAGAATCACAGAGTGGTAGGGGTTGAAAGGGACTTCTGAAGATCATCTAGTCCAACCCCCTGCCAGACAAGGGTCCTAGAGTAGATCACAACAGAACACATCCAGACAGGTTTTAAATGTCTCTAAGAGATGGGGGTTCCACAACTTCTCTGGGCAGCCTGTTCCAGCACTCAATTATCCTCACAGTAAAGCAGTGTTTCCTTACATTTAGGCTGAACCTCCTGTTTACCAGTTTGTGGCCATTGCTCTTTGTCCACAACGTTGTGCTGTGGCTCACTCCCTGTGTGTAACGCTGGGTGAATGGGTAGCAATTTCCATCAGGAGACACTTAAAGCAAAGAAATCACCTGCCTGAGGAAGCCTTGGGCTCTCCAACATTGGAGGGTTTTTACAGAAACAACTTAAATTCATGTTGCTGTCTCTCAACCTTGTTCTCTGAGATTGTCTATAATTTTGTTTGCACCACAATTAAATGAAAATTGAATGTTTCATAAGTTCATTTCTGACTGTAAGAATTATTGCACAAACTTACACACTTACCTAAGCACAAATCAAGATGCAGGTTTAGCATTTTGATGGTGATAATTTAGCATATTTGTCTTAGCATTGCTTAGCAGTAAGAAAATAACACGATGTCCAAAACCACTGTAGAATCATAGAATGGTTGGGGTTAGAAGGGACCTTAAAGATCATCCAATTCCAACCCCCCTACCATGGGCAGGGACACCTTCCACTAGACCAGGTTGCTCAGAGACCCATCCAGCCTGGCCTTAAGAACCTCCAGAGATGGAACATCCACAGCTTCCCTGGGCAACCTGTTCCAGTGTCTCACCAGTCTCACAGTGAAGAGTTTCTTCCTAACATCTAATCTAAATCTTCCCTCTTTTATTTTGAAACTCTTATCCCTCATCCTCTCATTACACTCTGTGATAAAGAGTCCCTTCCCGTCTTTCCTGTCGTCCCTCTTTGAGTACTGAAAGGCCACTATAAGGTCTCCCTGGAACCTTCTCTTCTCCAGGTTGAACAACCTCAAATCTCTCAGCCTGGCCTCATATGCCGGCGAAAATGCCAAGCCTAACCTCATGTACACCTTTTAGACCTTATTTAATCTATGCTACATATTCACTTCCTGCATCTCTTCATCACATGAATTATTACATTTAAATGCCATTCTCTGTGGCTGTGCAAGATGTTTTTATCAAACCTGTGCTTCTTGTGTTTATTGTTAAAAATTAATGTCTTACTACAGAAAAATCAAGGTAAGGAAAAGATATTGGAGCACAGCTGGATAAAGTCACTACAAACTTTTGAGGTAGTAAGTGACTATTTTTGTGTTGATGTGCTTGTAACTCAATGCAATCAGATTTCCTAGGTCTAAATTTTCCTTGCTCACATTGTGAAATAAATGGGTAATTAAGATAAATACACACACACAAAAATTTTGCAGTATAGTATGAAAACCAAATCTCTTCAGCCCACCCTTTGTGGAGAATCAAACTTCTCCCTTTTGTTTGCCGAATATGTGGGGAGTGAATTTTGTTCAAGACAACTCCCTTTGCATGGTTCCAGCTTTGGAAAGGGAGTGCTGCTTGAGAAGTGTGAGAGCAAATCTCATTCTCAGCTGTGCTGTCCTCCTTGGATTCAGCTGAGTGATTTCAATGGGAAATCAGGTCATACAGGTGTAGTCAGGGAAAAAGAACAGCTCAGTCCAAGGATACAATAGTTCCAAGATGACCTTAACCAGGATGATCGATAAAAGAAAGACTACATCTAGGGGCCAAGGTTTTCCTGTTCGTTCCTGTGTGGTTAGGCTCAATGCAAGTGTTTCATGACAAATGTATCTAAAATAAAAATAAAACTAAACCTGTTGGCTTGGGGGTTTTTGTTGCTTTGGGTTTTTTTTTTTTCAAGTCTTCAAAGCCCATGGTTTAGAGACCTTTCATTTTTAAGGTAATCACTTGCATGGCAGAGCTCTGCAAAACACCGAGATCTGGCACTTTGACCCACAGATTTCCTCAGCCAAAAAGCCGCTCTGTGGAATTAGATGAGGACGGATCAGCAGGACGTTACACAACTGTTGTGTAGAGTTAAATAAACAGTTGGGGAATTGAATGCCATTTCTCAGATACGACTAAGCTGTAATGGTTCTGGCGGCTTTCACATCATTTTTTTTAATGCATTGTTGGATGTAGGACCCAGCTGACAAGGACAAGTTTCCAGCTCCACCGCATTTCCTATTCAGCTGCTTTGGCTGGGGGAGTTTGCAGGGCTCTGCTGGGGCAGAGTTATGCAGTTGACACTTTCTTGGCTCCGTGTCCCTTGCAGAGGGGAGGAAAAAAGAGAACAGGACTCTTGTGCCAAGACACTCTTGTCACATCGTACTGGCACCTCTGCAGAGGAGAGTCCAAGGGTGACAGGGAGGAGACAGGTGAATGGAGGAACCAAGGGAAGCCATGGCAGTGCCTTTCTATCTTCTTCTCTAAGATCTCCAAGTCCAAGCTGGGGGATGAGGATGAACCGTGAAAAGCCTTAAGTCTGTGTCCCTGCCACATGAGAGTGAAAGGGCAGTGTGGTGAACCGAGATTCTGTGAGTCTGTGACGTAATTACAGGGCTAATGGCTCCAGCCAAACCGGGGTCCCAGCATAGCTGACATATCCTTCCTGAGATGGTTTTAGCTCTGAAAGACCAAGCCTAGCATCTTACAGGGCTCCTCTAAGGAGCTGCCACCTCACCTACACTGGCCTGAGCCTCGGTGCCCTCCCATCTGCCACTTCCTTCCTCATTTTGTCACTCCACCAGACACTTCACATGGCAGGCCAGGGAGCTGGTAGTTACAAGGATCGCATTGCACCAAGAAAGAGGGCCAGCTTCTGCCTTCTGCCACGGCTCCATGTCCTGTCATATGGCCTGAAAGCTCTGCTCTGTACCATGCACAGCCACCTTAGGGACCTGCCACCAACTGTTTGACGCATGTCTGGATGCAAGGTGGTCACACACTTGTGGGTGAAGAAATTGGAGGAAACATTAGCTGCACACCTTTCAGCTTTCAAAATTGTGTTTGTCACCGTTCACTGTGGCACAAGTCTTAGCTTAGAGGTTCCAAGGTCCCAGTGTTCTTAAATTAGACTTTATTTGTATGTTGTGCAACCCTGTCCATGTAAAATATCCTTCCTTCACCTCGTCAAAGACTGAGCAAAACATGTAACTACTCTGATGTACAGGAGGACTCCTAATACAGTTCATCGGTGATCGTAAACCAACACTGTGAGCAGCATCTCTCGGAGCAGCAGCTGCCAGCTGATGGAAAGCCTTCACTACAAGATAAACCCAGATGAATGTGTTGTTCTGTTGGAGTTTTTGTTTCTAACATGAAAAAAAATTATTGAACCAGAGGCACACAAACTGTGTGCATTAGTCTTTTTCCATGGAAGTCAGCAGAACGATGCCCATTGAGAGGCCTTGTGCCCCTAGACAGCTCATTCAATTTTGAGCTTGGAGTTGTCTACAGGCTGCCAGATTGCAAAAGACCTTTCTGGAAGCATGTAGCAGATGGAGAGGGGACAGCGCAAAGCTAGGACATGTCTGAGCTTCTCTTTTCTCCTTCTGACCACAGTCCTTCAGAAACTCCTATATTACAACCCATTATCTGAACTCCCAACTCCATGGTCTCTTGTATGTATGTCTTGTATGTCATTACTACACAAAAGAACTGAAACTAGGGAAAATTGTGACAGGGGCAGGTGGCACAATTTCAGTGGACATCTTCCTAGAGCATTAGTGCATATACAGAGGTATGGATATAAGCCTGGCTTGAACATTCCTTTTCCGGGGGATCTTGGGCAGGCTACTTCAATCTGTCAGCCTTTACTTCCATCTTCTGAGGTCTTTTCATTGGCTCACAGAGTAGGAGAGAAGTGTTCCCATGGATATGAAATGCTGGATGAAAAACAACTCTAGCACCCACCCCTCTTAAAAGGGGCATCAGTCTGAGCAGGAAACATAAAAGAGTGGTGGGAATAGCAAAAATTGAACTCAATCCCAACCATAGGGAGAACTCAAATTAAAACCATGTGAGGTGTAAGCCATCTGGACAGATTTTCCACTCACATCTATAAAAAAGAAATGCATCTGCAAAATTTTGTTGGACGTTTCTCTCCACTTCCCTAAACTATTTACATGACATGACTCACTGTGCTCACTCTCTGCCTTGTGAAGCGCTTTCCCCTCGGCTTCAGTGTTTCCAATCCTCCGTTCAGAAGATCCCAGCATCTTCGCACACAGCTGAAATCATCTTTCCAGCAGAATCTGCCTGTACTGAACTTGGACTGCAGCAAGCCTGAAATCTCCCATTTGGTTTTATGCACAGCAGTGCTCAAATTGCAATTCTGCTTTGAGGGTACCTGTCCTTCTGAAGGAAGGTTTTCCTGTGGTTGACATGCAGACTTGTACAAGGGAAGAATTAAAGCATTGCTTTTCTTCCCTCACATACAGAAAAAATGTCAATGGAGAGTCTTCCTAGGGAAATAGCAGAGTGAATTCCATGGAGTAAAATACTGTATTCAGTGGGCCAGCACATGCAATGAAAACCATGGTCTTCATGAAGACATTAGAAGTGATGATAGGACTTAAGCCCTCTTCTCCATTTGGCAACCAGTTTGGGGTAATTCTGAAAATAAGAATGAGAGGAGTCACATGAGGAATTTGTTAAATGGCTCAAAACTGTTGGCACGGCTACAGAAATAAGGAGGTTGGTTGGATTTCAGAAGGATTAAAATGTGTTTATTTATTTCCTACCTTCCCACAAAGAAAATATTTCAGTTCTGTCTCCCTCTTCTGCTCATTGAGATGGTCCACTCTTTGCTAGAGGGACCTTCTTATTTTGGGGTGTAGTAGAAAGACCTCAATCTTTCTCTTTAAAAAGTCTTTCCACCAAGACAAGGACACTCATTGACCCTTGGACTAGTGGGAGGCTTCTCGACGTGGCTTGTAGGATTTTACCACCTTGGAAGTGATAGGACAAGGATAGGCCAGGCTGTTCTACTCATGGAAGCAGAAGGAGGAGGGAAAGGCAGCAGTACCTACCGAGGATGAGTCCTGAAGAAATGAGTGGCTTCTCACCCTGCCCCTGTGTGACAGGCACAGTGATTTCTGCTGAGGATGGCCACATTTCAGCAATGGTGACCAGCCCAGAGATCCTAGTTGTGCCTTCAGCAGTGGCTGCTTTCCTTCCTGCTTCACCCTATGTCCAAAACTAGTCCTCTTAACATTTGTTGCTTTGGTTCCCTTTCTTTCTGGTAGAGGTGGCAATAGGTGTATGAGATTCTCATGTCCACTGGGAACATCCTATTGGGGGTAGGCTATAGCTGAAGACTACCTGGATACTCAGTAGATGGGCTGGTCACATGAAAATAATTCTACAGGTGTGTTTTCTGAGGGTAACTCCTTCCTCTTCTATCTCTGCTCTAGTCTGAATAAGAAGAACTTGCTGAACAGGAGCCTTAGGATGTTGACACATTCCACAACCGATGGAAAGCAATGCCAGCATCTTCTCAATAAATGCTTTTTCCTACACACACTCCTCATTCCTCTAACAACCCGTTGCAAACAGGTTTTATTGCTCAATGACTGGCTGAAGTAGATGTTTAACAGACTTTAATTCTTCATCAAGCCTCTAATTTTCAGCCCAGAAAATCATCCTCCTTTTCACCCCTGCTCTTTTCTTTTTCTTTGTTAAAAGCAGGACATGACAGCCTGCAGGGTGATGTCTATTGTTATAAGTTGAAAGATCTAGCACGCTCTGGAGTCTGAGAGCATGAATGAATTATTAACATCCTTCCCCACTGTTCCTGGTAATGTATGCAACACTTGAAAAGGTTTTTCTTTTAGCTTAAAGCAGCATAGATATTAGTGGCTATTCAAAACAGCCTGGCAGATGCTGCGTTAATACTGCTTAGCCCAGGCATGACAAGCGTGAACTTTGGATCCTTCCAGTTGAACAGGAGAAGGGATGTAGTCCAGAAATAGAAGAGGCAGCATTACAGCAGTAACTAAACAGCTTGTCCCAGTAGCCATGGTAATTTTTTTGAGAGGAGGAAGGTCACACTATCCAGTTTTCAACCAGAAAGGCAAAATCTAACTTTTGTCAGACAACCAGGATGGTTAACTTACAAGCATAGTCACCTGTAGATCACTCTGCAGACAAAGGGGTGTTAATTACCACCCCAAAGTGCTTTAAATCATTATTCTCTGGTAGCTACCCCTCTCTGCTGAGTCTGTGGAGCGTCATTGTCTCCTCTTCTATTGTGACACCTTCTTGCATTATGTTCCCAGCTAATCCTCTGCCCTAGTTGTGGTTGTCCCTTGTGTTGTTCCTCTGTTGTTCCATTACTGCCTGTGGGGATGTTGAGCCCAGGGAACCTGAATCGGGAACCTTTCCTGGTAGCAGTGCCATGAAAGCTACAAAACGTGATCTCCCTTTCATCAGGTTGCCATGTACATTTGCAAGGTTGCCATGTTTCACTGCTGAGGACAGAGCTAGTGTGATAGGACTTCTCACTGGTCCTATCTGGCCTCAGCCAAGCCTTATCTTTGGTCTTTATATTGTACTGGATGATCTTAAAGGTCTTTTCCAACCTAAATGGTTCTATGATTCTTGTGGCCAGACAGAGTTGGCTTGACCAGTGCTGTAGCAGGATGGGTTGTCACACACTGGGACCCTGAGTTATAAAACTCTCGGCCTCAACCTTCTAACTGGCAGAGCTGGTCTGCCAGAGCCAGTGATACCACTGAACATGATGAGTAAGCTATACCAAACACACCTAGAGCACCTTCCAACGTGTGTTTGGAGACCACCACATTACAATTTTCTCATACAACAAGAAAGGAGGAACTTGAGAAGGTTGTTTTGCCAGGGATGGACACCAGTGCTAAACTATCCCTAGCTAAAGAAAATACCACGAGTAAAAGTATTCCATGGATTCTTATTTGTTCCTGAATGATTAGGTAAACATGACATATAACAGAGTAGCAATCAATATCTGTTCAGGGATGATTATCCTGATTTCTTACAGTTTTGTATCACTGACCTTACACACTCCTCCTCCACAGTCAACCCAGCTTTCCGTCTAATACTTTATAAGCTTCACTTGGCAAAAATCTCTTGCCTACCCTATGGTACGCTCATTTTCTTCCTGTGCATCACAGTGTCCTTGTTCTGAAATATCTTAGCTATCCTCATGTCCACCAGATATTTAGTTATGGATTGTGGAGAGTGAGTGTGTTGGTCTAGGGATGTAATCACAACAGATAATCCGACGGCTTGGGTTCTTCCTGCTGTCTGTTGAGTACCTTCTTTGCATCCAACTATGAATGCTTGCAGGGCTCATGGCAACACCTCTGAGGTTTCCATCCTGCTTTCAAGCTTCAGTTCACCTTGCTCATGGGATCAGATATTATCAGGGGAGGACTGGCAGCAGGTGTGTACTCTGGCAGGCAGAATGTGTTCTCAACCCCATTTCTGTCAGAAATAAACAGATTAAAGGAGTTTAATTCCTCTAGTTTGTTTCTCTGCAAGAGACACTGTTAGCTGACCTGCTGAACCATAAAGTTTTGTTCCTCAGACCTTCAACATTTCAGCTAGTGGTCTGCTCAAAAACATTTCTCCTCCTTTCCTTGTATGTGGGAATCATTACAACAGTTTGTCAAGAGAAGAGGCTGGGAGGACGAAAGGAAAGAATCACAAGCCAGAAATAGTTACATTTTTTTCTGGCCTGTTTTTTATGCTGAAAACCAAACAAGCTTAGCAAGGCTGGGATCCTGCTCGTTTCTCTGCTTTCAAAGCAGCCAGCTTCCACAGCATAGGCAGGACAACCCTCTCCGGTAAAACATCTGAGCATTGACTTCACCTGTGATTTCACCTTGAGTGTTGAATTTGCTATGCCCCACGAGGGCAATAAATCAGGTTTAAAGGGTGTGGGACAAGGGGAAATGGGCACAAACTGGAACATAGGAAGTTCCACCTCAACATAAGAATAAACTTCTTTACTGTGAAGTTGACAGAGCACCGGAACAGGCTCTGTGGTTGACAGAGCGACACTAGGTGGCACTGACTTCATTATGTGCAAGACTCCAAAGACACAAAGATGGACAAAGATGCTGAATGGGGAGTCACGATAAACTTGACTTTGAGAAGCTTCCAGCCAGGGGTTATCTTCTGCATGTTGTGGACTTTTGGGCTCCCAATTTTACTGTAGTGCCTTGTAGATAGCAGTGCCAGGAGAACCGAAGTGTTTCCTCCTTCTTCCTAAAGAGCATATAAAAGACATAGGAAAATCATGGCTTTGTTCTTCAATTATGCTCATCCTTAAATGCTTGGTGAAGTGTCACAAATTCTCCTCCAACATGATCTGTGTACTTAAAGCCAATAACACCTATGAGTACTTTGTTAATAAACATCTCACTCAGACTACAATGTGTCAGGTTTCCTGAAGCCCTTTGGGGTTTTGCATCACTGAGGACCTTGATATGGTCTCCTTGATGTAGCCACCTTCTGTGGGATCAGATGCAGTGGTTTTGAAAGAGCTTACCCAGCTACTGCTGCAGGTCAGGGTAAAGCACTTGGTGGATGCCAAGTGCATAAACCTCATCTGTGCTAGGGGTATAAACTGTATGTGATGAAGTAGCTTGAAGCTATATGAGGTCAAAGGTCTGCTTAGCCGAGTTCTGTCTCTAGCAATGGCCAACAGAAAATGTGTAAAGAAGAGAAAGACCAAGACAGCCGGAAGCTCTGGGTCTTCAGCAGCTACCAGAATGATTTTGTAAGTAAAGCCCTTAATGTAGTTTTCTTCCCTATCACTTTTTGAAAGCATGTAAGTGTTAACATACCCTTATCTTTTGGCAAAGCATTTCACAGCTGCACTTTACACTGCTACAAGAAATATGTCTTCTTGTTTCTTCTGAACTAACCAGACAGTAATGCTATTTGATGCTTCCCTGGGTTTTAGGAAAATTAGATATGAGTTGTTCTCTGTTCCTGCTTTTTAAGCCACTCATTGATTTATATCAGATGCCCTCTCAGCTACCATTTCCAGACCAAGAAATCCTACTGTATGTAATTGTTCCTTATAGAGAAACAATTTTACATTTTAGCATTTTGCTGTTTCCAGTCCAAGGACATTGAGCTCTCAGGTGGGGAGATCGAACAGCAACATAAATAACATCAGCTGAAGGCTCTGGAAAGATTTATATAGTAGTGTAATACTGTTTTCTGTTATAGTTATATTAGCAAATGCTACATAACAGGACACAAATGGCTCTTTTCTTGACCACGAAGCTCTGTACCAAGATGAATGTACCAAAAAGAAGCCTATCACATCCATCAAGGGCCTTGTAGGAGAGCCATAGTCTGCAGGCAGGAGATGTCTGTGGTCACCCATGGACCTCACTGGTCCTTTGGAGAATCCTCAGCAGCCCCATACGGCTTACTCCCTCCTACAGCAAGAATTTAGGTTGCATAGAAGTCCTAGAAGGCTTCCCTGCCTTCCAAAGCTTGTAAGAAAACTTTTCACTGAAAAAAGGAAAGCATTTTTCATTAGAAAAAAAATCAAGATGGCATGCAGAAGAGCAAATTCAAAGGACGCAACTCAATACCTAGACACAGGTACACACAAGACAGTAATGCTGTGGCTCTCTGTATTTTGTAAATCCCAAGGGCCTCATATTTTTCAAACAGTCCCATACAGGATATTGTCCCTTACGTCTGAAATATCAACATTGTGTCTTACCAGCTAACACAGCTTCATTTTCAGAAACAATGAGGGTAGGATTCATCCCACCTAATATGACCTGTGTAGATGTTAGTTGCCCCTTCCCCACTTGCGATTAAAGGAAAATGTGGTCATTTTTAAGATGTGACTCATCCAACCTCCTTTACACACCTACGTTAGTCTGAGTTGAATGTTTTCTTGAAGTGTCTGTTTCTCTCAGAATTAAAAACCTAATTTTGATCAGACAAACCCCACCCTTCAAGTACAACATCTCTATTCATGTTCACCTCCCAAATGGTGTCTACAGTCCCAAGAAAAAGGAAACCAAGTGAAATTCATCTGGATTTAAGTTGCTTTAAAGACTCCAGGCCTTAGCTGGATTTGACACTGTTTTCCAGCAAATGTTTTCCATACATGAACATTGATGGCTCAGTATTGTCTAGGCGCAAGAGGAAAAAGGCAAAACAACTTGGTCACGGTATTTTTTTCTTCCCGTAGAGACAGCGGGGTCTATCATTCAGGCAACTTTCGTATGAAAAGTGGGGATTTGTGCTAAATTAGGTAGCAAGAATTTAGAGCATATGTGAACCAAGGTGGAAGAAGAAAGATCTTCCCATTCCTCCAAGCCAAAAGCTACACAAAGTTTCAGACAACTAACTACAGTTTAGAGTCTTCATTCAGTTGTTAATGGGATAAGTGGACTCCAGAAATCCTAGGTTTGGCCCTAATTTTTCCGTACAAGTTACAAGCAACTCTAAGTTAGGCTTAATGCTAATATTCTTGGACACTTTATTTAGTTCAGTTAGATCTGCAGCATGTGAACTGATAGTGTTCATACCAGAAATGGCCATCATAACAAGACCCTTACAAGTCTTTACTACAGAATCAGTCATGAGCATGTCCTTGCTGTAGGCCCTAAGAGATTCAATCCTAGACACTCAAATCTAGGTGCTTGAATTTGGAGCTGAATTCCTCCCAGACTGTAGAGATGTGAAGATTCATGCATATGCTATGTAGCTAAGCTTTCTTTTGTAGAAAAGCAGGAAACAAGGCACAGCTCAGTTGTGGGACCCACCTGGACTTCAGCTGCTGATTCAGAAGTATGAAGGAATCCTAATGAAGATGCCACAAATATTTTAGGTTATCTTATTGCCTAGGTCACTTTGCTTAGGCAACTGGATTGAGACCAGGAGACAATACAGTCAGTAGTGAACAGCTGACCATGAATAGGGATGCAAGCCAATTGCCAAAATAGGAGCATCTAGGTCAACTGAGCTGCCCTAATTGGTCCGAGGTGTCAGCACAGGGCTGGTAAATATAACACAGGACCTACAAGAGATTTGTAACCATCCAGAGAAAAAGCTGGAGGCCAGATGGGAAGTGTCAAAAATGGTATACGGCCTTTGACATCTGATTTAGGGTGATGTTGAATAATTCTTTAGGATTTGTTGACTGCCTGTGCTAAATCTCCATGGACTACAGTGGATGCTGAGCATCCATCAAACTCATAGGTTGGCACCTGCACTCTAAATTTGAACATCTGCCTCTCCCAGGATACCAAAAAACCCATGCGTTGTCTCCTTTTCCTCTCCATATTACATTTATTTGCTTTTCCAACAGAGGTTGTTTGATCTTATTTCATCAAGATTTCTATGTGAAGAAAACAGTCTTCCCTGAAGCAAAAAAAGCCTTCCCTCCAATACACAGATGCAACACCTCGATGTATGTTTTATGTCACGCAGTAAAAGTCTCATGTGTCACTGTTTACACATGAAGACGAAGTACAGGATCAGGCTATAAATCGTACGTGCTCATTTCAGTTCCTTTTGTCAACAAAGATAAACTACTCCGTATGTTAAGTAGTAGTAAAGCCTTGGTGTAGAGCATTAATGGAATTATCCTTTAATATCTAGATAACGTGGCCAAGAGAGAATAAACATTTGTTTCTTGATGGCCATGCATGCTTCTGCAAAAGCAACAGCTGGAAGTTAGCAGAATTAACAGTGCTCAGAGTAAGAAATGTTAAAGAAAACCACAGAGACAAAATGCAGACTGAGATTTTAATGGCATTTTCAGCTAATTTTCATATGGTAGGATACGTAATCCAGAATCAATCCAAGCAGGACTTGACATCAATCCCTCCCTGAGCCATCCTTGAGCCACTGGCTCTTACCCACTGTCATATGTATACGCCAGTCTAGTCTTGGCACAGTCCTAGTTAGGAGTGAGTTGGATCCTTTTGGTACAAGGGTTTTTCAACACTTGTAAGCTATGGAGGGAAAAATAGATGCATTGCTCAGAGAAGTGGGCTAAAATACTACAGATTTACTATGGAGAATAGAGGGTAAAAGAATATACACTTTAAGCAATACACAGATTCAACATGTGGTTCTGGCTCCAGCTTCACAGATGTTTGGTATGAAATTGTCCTTTTCCATGCTGCTGAAGCTTCAAGTCCACATCTCAGACTTATTTCCATTATCTGTTGGCTCTTCAACAGCTACCTAATTTCTTCTTAGACACATAGGAATAATGCTGGGAGCCCCAGCTGTTAGGAAGGATCATCAATCCAGATTAAGATGAAGATGATAGCATAAAGGATCAAAAGCTTTGGAATAAAGTGTTTAGAATAATTTGGATACCAGGAAAATCAGACTTTAAAAGAAAGCAAACCACACATATTGTTAATATTTGATTAAAGAAAAAAAAAACTAGGATGTTTTAAAGAAAATTAGACCATGCCTAAGAAGAATGTGTTCTCTTTTTCCCAGTCTGAAGATTTGGTGACTTCAGATTTTGATAGTAGAATTTTTTGACTCACGAAATACAGCAAATCTGTTTTGTGGCACAGCTTTCCCTATAAAGTTCTCATTTTTATGATGATGAATAATGTTCGATAGGCTGTTTCATACTGTAATTAAATATATGGTAATACAAGAGGCACAATGCCTTTAAACTTATCACAGGCCTTGCCTGAAGTGCACAGATCCCTAGTTCATGTCATCTACTTTCTCTTCCACTTATATGAGAAAACAAGACCATGAATCAAGGAATTTCCCTGGGCTGTCTCATCACCTATTTTTTGCTGCAACAATGAGTTCATGTAACAAGACCTGGAGAAAAATCAAGAAGGTTGTCTTAAGAAATAACCATTATGTTAGAAAAAAGACCTCCTTTTGCTCATGCTCAGATTAATTCCACACTCCACTGCACCCTTCGAGCCTCCTTTTCTTTGGGAATATCTCTCAGGGACATTGCAAGTACCACCTTAGGCAAGACAAAGATGATCTATGTGAGGATAAAAGGAGATGTCATTCACTGAATAATGTTCTAAGAAACTGAAATAGGCTACACTGAAGATCGGAGATGGTGACTCAGACCACCAGCCACCCCAGCTGCAGACCTTGATCACCCTCCACAAGCACTTTTGGTCTGAGGCTAGATCTGCTTTTCCTGTTCCTACATTGCACCAAGCAACCCATGTCCAATTCCAGTAACAGTTGGAGCTATGCAGCCCCTGGGGCCAGAACTACTTAAGGTAAATTGATTCCTGATGCAGCTTTCCTCTGCTCTTCTCTTTGTGCCTTCTTAGCATCTTTAAGAATTCAAATGCTTCCATTTGACATGATCCTTTCATCTTCCAGGGGGTGAGGCCCTGCTATTACAATCCTCTGCTTGTTGTATAATTATTATAACAGCTCCCTTCGGGCTTAAGTCATTACAACTGTCATTTGATTAGCTTTTTGTCACTGGGTCTTTTAAAGAATGACTGCACCCTTCACACTTAACATATGTTAATTTATTTCCACAAACATTCAAGTGTCTCTCAGCTTGACAGACACTTGATCAGATGTTGTGTTGCTTTTGCACGTACTCCCTTCTTCTAACTGCTGACCAGATGGAAACGATGATCCCATGTCTGATCACATTTTTGTTTCTATTTCAGGCTTATCAACAGATCCAACAGATACATTGAACCCATATACCTGAGGTTCTTCAGACATCTGCATAATCTTACGATGTAAGAGATTAACATTAAACAAGTAGTAGTCTTCCTAGAAATTTTTTATTTGGAGGAAGAAGAAATTTCTCTTTGATCCTTGAGGACCCTTCCAACCTGGTATCCTATGTTTCTGTGATTCTCTTGCTCAGGGGAGACCTTACTGCAGCCTTTCAATATCTCAAGAGGGCCTACAAGAAGGCTGGAGAGGGACTTTTCACAAAGGCCTGTAGTGACAGGACAAGGGGTAAGGGGTTCAAACTGGAAGAGGGTAGATTTAGATAGGAAATTAGAAGGAAATTCTATACTCTGAGGGTGGTGAGACACTGGAACATGTTGCCCAGGAGGGCTGGGGATGCTCCATCCCTTGAGTTGTTCAAGGCCAGGTTGGATGGGGCCTTGAGCAACCTGGTCTAGTGAGAAGTGTCCCTGCCATGGCAGGAGGGTTGGAACTAGATGATCTTTGAGGTCCCTTCCAACCCAAACCATTCTATGATTCTATGATCTCCAGGCTATCTCAGTGGCCTTTTACAGGACACTCAAGTTTTCCATTTACTTTAATAAGTGTCCAGTTCTTTCAGCCCTGGCTACCAGCTCTGATGAAGCCACACCTGGAACATCTGTGAGCAAAGCACCCTCCATTACCACATTATCTTCCATTATGAATGTTTTTTAAGAGATTCATATGTTTAAGAAATCCTGATTTCACTTAGACTGTCTTAATAATGGTTAACCTACTACCCTCTGACCACAATACCAGACACTTCAGAGTTGTGTAATATTCCTTTATCTTTGTTTGATCCTATTTATTAAACTAAGATGATAAGTCCACTACAGACTTTGGGTTGCTCTAGGCTGTTGCTAAAAGTTCAAGGTGCTCAGATTTGCACTACAGTTATTCCTGTGAGGAAGAAAAAAATCTCAAACAGAACCAGAATCATCATCCTAGACTTCTCAAGAAGCCACAGGAAAGAGTCCGTCTGAGTTGGATGTGGGATGCTGAATTGGAGAAGCACTTGTTGTACCCCACATCAGCAGTGCTGTGCTGAGCCATACTATGTACTGGACAACATCCAGGCTGGGCTGAGCCTGGAAATCTCTACATGGTTGTCCTCTTCCTTCCTTACAAATGACTTCTGGGAAGAAATTGCCAGGTCTAGTCTTATGGCATGAGCTGTTGTGGTCACTCAACCTCACATAACATCTTCTATCCCAGCAGCTGTTACCAAGGAACAACTTGGATTAGTTCCTGACAGAAGAAAAATAAAATAAACAACACTAATATCTCCAACCACCACTGCTCAGCCCATGTCTCACACCATGACATTGCAACAACCACAATTTGGTAGAAAGATGATACAATACTAAACAGGTAGTTTGGACACCTGATACTACTTCCATCAAAGGAACATAACTTGCAAAGTGACTCAGTGACTTCGGAGAGCCAGTAACTGTCCAGCCACTGGAAGGTTCATGTTTCTCTCACAAATGACCAGAATGGATTTGTTGTCTTGTTGTGTCCTGCGCTGCCAGTGCCAGCCCCCAGCATCACAGGTACTCATATCTCTGGTGCGTTTACCACTGGCTCTGCAATGTGCCAGCACACTGCATCAGAAAAAAATGCAACAGACACTTACAAAATCGTCCCTGCTGAATTTTCAAGCCCCCAAAACGCTGAAGAAAATGGCTCCTTTAACTTCGTTCACTGGTGTGGATGAGTGAGGTGGCACGGGAGGGGGGTTGCGTTGTGATCTGTTTGGCTACAGAACAAAGATTGTGCCTGCTTCCTGTAAAGGAACTGTCTGCTGAGGCAAAACATGACAATTCATGCCCACTTCAAACACCTCATGCTCTGTCCTGCAGCTTTTGTTTCAGAGACCCAACAGTAAGTCAAGTGGAAAAAAAAATTTTTTAAGTGCTAATTTTGTTTTCATTGACATATTTAGGGGCAAACCTTGTCTGCAAACCAGGCGTCTCCACCAGCTACCACCATTTTCTGTCTCAAGAAAACATTGATTATAGCAACTTTCTTTCCTCTGTGTCCTGGGCCATGTAGAGTTCCAGTAAAGGAACCAAGTACATGGAATGATCTAAAAGAAGCCCTAGAAAGCCAAAAAGACATCCAACTATCTGTAGGAGTGAATTAAATGGGTCGGGATGCCTTCCCTGCCCCCAAGTCCATTAGCATGGCCTGTCTGGTGTCTAAGCCAAGACAGAAAAATGAAGATAGACCAACCTCTCACATGCTAGGTCAGCATGGAGAAGGAGTATTTGGGACAGTGAAGAAGTTTATGCAGAGCTGGTGCTTAGACACCATGGCAGGATGGATGCTTTCCTAGTCTATGTGCCAAAATAATTACACAAAGAGCGTGTCTATGTGCCACTTCCCCATGATGAAAAGTGATTGTAAGCCAGACTATGCTTATTTATCACACTCTGCTTTGGTTCATCAAGGAGCTGAATTTAACTCATTAAAAGTGAAAAAAAGACCCTTTTTTCTTAACAGCACAAACAGAAAGTCTGATTTTCAGGGAGCTGCTTTGCTCCTGTTGTCTGTCTTGCTCCTCCAGAGTTGCAGGCCACACATTGCGGAGGGCTGACGACCAGCCCCTGCTCTGCTGTGATCAAGGGTAGACCCCTGAAACCCTCAAGATGGAAAAACTTGCAAGTGTCCTCCTGCAGGAGACAGCTGCATTTGGGTGTTACATTTTTCCACCTCAAACCAACCCTCGGTGGGCCTAGCCAATAAAGCTTTGCCACAAGCTATGATAAAGCTCGTGTGACAATTTTTTCTTCTGAGGACTCAAATGCAAACATTTGACGTGTTTGGTTTTCTAACCACAGAGACAAGGTCTTCTTCCTCTGGGCTCCATGAGGAGGCAGAGGCTGGAGAGTTTCTCACTCTTCCCTCACCTACCCTGACTCATTTACCCTCAGAGATGCCCAGGCAACAGGAAAATAAACTAGAGCAGACACCTCCCAAGCCGTTAGTCTGTGGTCTCCCAACCAGTACCAGCTACTTCTCTGGGCCTTGGTCCATGGGGCTCTGCAATTTTCACACGCACAATGGCCCCAAGTCTGAGTGAATCTGTAGCTGGGCTCTATCTGCTGGTTCCCATCTCCCTTCCCATGCATTCCCCTCAGGAAAAGCTAATGTAGAGCAGGGAAGGTTATTGGGGTCTAACAGGTGCTACTCAATCATCAAAACCAGGGTAAAACCAAGACAATAAAAATGTGTACCCGTACAGCTATTCTTTTTTTCACTTGCACAGGAAATAGGCATCAAAGGGCTGTTCTGAGGCACCCAGAATGAAAGGTGAAACAGAGCTGCTTTCATAACCAATGCACTTTGTGAATCATGATCTTCTGCTTTTCCTAGAAGGAAAATCAAATATTATGCTATTTGTTTATGAGGAAGCTAAAGAAGAATCACCCTTATGGGGGCCTGGTCAAAGGAGGTCAACCCTTTGGAAAAGTCTGTGATTCAGGGCCTTCTTCAGACCTAAGGAAAAACAAATCCCTTGTTTCAGACGTCCAGGAGAGGCAGTGTCCCATTAGGCTACAAGCAATGTATGGGAAGAGGGGCAGGATGCCTTCCTGGCCCTGCAGCTGATGCTGGACCACAGCACAGCATCCCATATTAAACTCTTCCATGGAGAGAAGCAGTACTTTAAACTTTGTGGCTAGCAAAGCAGCCTAGATTATTTATTGCCTTCAAGGACTCAGTAACCACTAAATTATCATGCCCAAAGCAGCTATGGTCATATTACACAACCAGTTCTTGCATGCTCCTTGCACAAAGACATCAGATATCTCACTTGGCCCTGGGAACCATGCTCTCAAGGGAGTCTTGCAGAGTAGAAATGAGAGATCATGATCACAAGAGGGACACTGACTCAGTCCCAGGTTCAGGTCCCATCAGATCTTTGCAGCCACCACACCAGGTGATACCTGTTCAGTCTAATGCTGAGTAGGATGAGAAGTGGTGACTAAGCCTGGTGAGGTGAGTTAGCAGAAGACAGGAAAATGGGCTCTGACAGATAAGTAAGAGTATTCAAGGAAGAGGATGAAAGGAAATACTGGGCAGCAACTTGGGTAGAATTCAACAAAGAAACTCACTCCTCAGAAAAGTAGTAAAAATGGTAAGATGCTGTATTTCTGCTTTTCAAAATGAAACAGTGAGACTTCAAGCAGCCTGTTTCCTCTGAAAAGTGGAGCTAACTGAGAGCACTAACAGACAGGGGGTTAAATACAGGGGAAATAAAAGAAACCACTGAACCTGGGGAGGAACAAAACATTTCAGTCTAACTTAAAGACACCTTCTCTGGGTTGCTTTGTTGATTCTCAGAGAATGCCCCGCAACACTTTTGTCCCCTGAAATATTTTCTCACTCCCTTCACATATTTTTATTTTATTAATTTCAGCTACCAATCCCAGAGGTCTATGACTGCCCAAGCTGTGTCCACGTCTTAATTCAACTCAAGCTCTTTTGCTTTGCTGTTGGAGAGGCAGGAGAGCAGCTGGAAGGTGAAAAACCTCCTGCACCCAAGCCTCAGTTCTCAGAGAATGTGGATGGGGGAGCAGCCCCCAGCACCACCAGCAAGGTATCCCATATGCTTGGGTGCAAGGAGGGCTGGGGTTAGTTGTGGTTTCATCCAGTGTAGTGCAGAGCCCTGCTCCTTGCTGCATCATGCTACCATGAGCCACACAATGAGGAGGTGCTTCAGAGAGTCACAGAGTTAGCCCAGGATGCTCTGGCAAAGATCAGGACTTTAGAAACCAGGTTATGGTACAAAAGAGATACGACTTATCTGTTGCAATAAGAAGGAACCAGGGACAAGGCAGCTCTGAGACGTCTGACATTTGTTCACTAGTGACTGTGAGCTAAGTAATCCGGCAAAAGTCTGCCCACTTCAGGTCTTGGCTACAACCATACTTTTGGATCCACCAACTTCATAAAAAACCTCTTAGAAGCACCACTCTGTACATATTCCTTTCTCAGACCCATATGTCCATAATAGCGGCAGAAGTGTGACAAGAGTCAACAATAGTCAGCACTAACAGAAAGTAGAATTTTAAATGATGAGAAATATTCATTAACTATTGAGTTTTCTTAAACAGTTCAGTGAGATTCTGGAGTCTCTGCCCTTTCAGATCTCCTGTGCAATAACTACACTGTTGTTGGTGGCAATATTGGTAAATACTTGTGTTGCAGGAGGCTAATGGACGTAGTTCTCCCTCATGGGTTGTGGTTAATACTGAAAGGTTGCTGCTATGCAAAAAGCAACCAGATAAACTGGTGGAAGAAAAATCCATAAAGAGATATTGAATATAAAGCCCCAACTACAGGAAGCCTATGAGCAGCAAGTCTTGCTCTGACCTGCTACTTGTTTGACTTAAACTCTTGTTCTCATGGACCTTCTTGGAAGCATTTATGGGCATTTTATCTATATTACTTCTGGACAGGTAGTACTGGGACTCTATAATGAATATGTTCAATTTCTGAAAGGTTTTGCAAAGATTTGCATCCTGTGTTAGACACATGCTTTTTTTTCACAGATAATTATCTAATCTAATATTACCATTCCACAGGATTTATGTAATCATGTGTTATAGTCTTGAAATCAAACAGCCATCCACACAAACCTAGTGGTACCCTTACATGGGATGTTTCTCCAAGTGCCTGGCCCCACAGACAACACAAAACTGCAGACAAGGATGGAAATGTCAATTGCCACTAGTGTTGATGGCACTAGAAAGCCTTTACTACATCCTCAGCTGTGCATCGGGCTTCGTGGTATCAAGTTCAGGTGTCACAGTTCAGGCTGTGCTTTGAGGGAATTGTCTCCCAGTTTTTCCTTAATGCATCCTAACCACATTGTAAAGGGTTAACTCTTAATCTGCTAATACTTTATGACTTTTTAGTTCTTGATTACCATCATGCTCTAATCAAGGGATCAGAGGGATCTAGCCTCCCACAAAGCAAAAATTTCTCTTCCATCTTACATCGGTCATAAAGTCTTCGATGTTTTCAGCTCCTTTTGATAATAGCTGTTTTAAAGCATCGCTCTCACGTGTCTCGTCTTGATGTGGAGCGCAGCACTCCTTCCATCCCTGCTGCAAGCCTTCATAGTTAACATCCTCTGCCTAAGTTAACTGAAAAAACATTAAAAGCATAAAGTGTTTTACAGCCAGCTGCTGTCAGAAATACAACCTTCCTACTGGTTTCCTTTCTGTGGCATGTTTAATGTGTTGATACAAAATGAAGCAGTGGCTCTCCTGTCTCCCTCCTTTAGAGTGTATAAGCAGGCTCATCTTCCAGGCAGCGTATTACGAATTTTCATTAGTTTAGTTTAATCCTTATACCATGAAGTGTTCTTTAATCACTCCCAAGAAGAGTGCCCGGGCCCCACTTTCTTCAGGGTCTGTTTCAATTATGTTGCGTCGTGGAAACAGGGTACTTTCACAGATGAGAATTACTTGCAATAGCGTGTTATTATACATTAACTGCTCCTGATTAACTGTCCTTCTATGTTTTTTGGTTCATGGTAGCTTGCCATACAAGAGCTTGCCCAACGCAAAGCTCTTTGTTCCCTTTAGTTAGGGGTAAATTAACTGAAGCTATCTGAGGTTCCTTGCTCATACTTGGTGGTTTTCAGTAAAGGTGACATGGCTACATCTCCCTGTTCATCCTAGTAAGCAACAAACATTGCTTCTAGGATAATGGCTCCCACAGTTGGTGAAAAAAATGTGTAAAAGTCACTTGGCGTATTGATTGGCTTGTTGCTGTTTTTTGAAATGAGATTCACGATCTGACTTCTGCTGCTGTGTATTATGCACATGTACATGAGATTGCTGCTGGAATAATGTTTAAGCTGCTTGCCAGTCTCGTCAGTCAATAAATCAAGGCCTGAAAAGCTCTAGAAAGTTTGCAAAGCTGAAGAGAGGGTTTCATTCCTTCAGGCATCTTCCAGTTTCTCGATCCCTGCGGAGTTAATCTTCACAAGGATTCTTCTCCAGCACGTTGCCCAAGATCTGATAAGCTGACAGCATTTTGGGAAGCTTCATTTTTGATATTCAGCACAAGAATGTTAACAAAGTCTCACCTTCAGGGGATAATACTCAGCCTTTTCTGAAGTTTGTCCCTTCCATGTAAGTACAAAGACCCAGCAGCAGCTCCAAAGGATTTCTGTAAATCATGTCCTAAGAGGACCACTTGGGTTTCCTTCTTCTTGTCTTGAATTTCCAGGGTTTGAACTCTGGCTCTCCAGACATGTTCGGCATGAATTAGTTTAACTTTGGGTGAACATATCTCTGACAGTTCATGGCCAATCTATTTCAATGTCAATTTAAATATGACCTCAGTGCTGGTGATCACATCTATTTAATGTTGCTACTTCCTGTCTAGTGCCCATCTTTCTGAAACAGAACATCACCCATGATACTAAGATCAAAAAGGAGAAACTCTTTCTTACCATCAGGAGAGAAACTTCATAAAGTTCAGTAAGCAAATGAGTCGTTTACATACTGAAAGAGATTTTTCATGCCCTGCCCCTTTTTCTCATTGCACAGTTGCAAAAGCTTATTGTAACCAGTCTTGGGAATTTGAACTCTGGATTAACTGCTCACAGGCTAATAGTAAACTTTTACTAAGCTAGCCATAATTAAATCTTCTTTTCTACAATATCCAAACATACAGACAGTCTTCTAACACCTTTAGCTTTCTATGCCATTGTTTAGTCCGTGACTCAGATGCATAATTTCCATTAAGCGCAATGTGGGTTGAAACCTTACATAGCCCACTGAAATTCACTGTGCTTCTCATCTACAGTAATTGCTCTTATTTGTGCTGTACAAAAAATATTTACAGAAAATGCAGAGCTAGACAAATAGATGGTGTAAATGTGTGTTCTGAGAAATCATAGAATCACAGTAAAAGAGGATCTCAAGAGACCACATCCTCTATCATCTGTCCCAGGGTGGGATCAGTCCTACCTATTTCAGTTCTCTATGTAAGTTTGCTTAATTCCTTATTGAAACCTCCCACAAGTTTTTATATGTATGCAAGTTCACAGAATCACAGAATAAACAGACTGGTAGGGGTTGGAAGAGACCTCTGAAGATCACCTAGTCCAACCCTCTTCAAGTTCACCTGGCTTGTTCTTAAAATTTCAAGTGATGGAGCCTCTGCAACAGCAACCTGTTCAGAGCTCCTCGATCACAGCTGATGAAGCATTATCTCCATTGTCTGCCTTAATTACCCCTTGTTGCAGCTTAAAGCCATTATTCCCAGTCCTGTTCCTACCACTGGAGCCAGTGAAGATGTAGCACAACAAATGCCCTTCAGTATTTTAGGGTTATAATTGCCTTCAGCCTGGATTCTTTTCTACAAAGGAAGAATATAGAGTAAGGCATCACTTTTTCCCCATAAAAGCTTACTATCAAGAAGGGAAAGGAAGGAGGATGTGATACTCCAAGAACACCAGAACACTGAAAGACAGCAGGGTAGTGTATGATAGACTACCTCACACTATTTCTTATTTAATTAATAGCTCCATCCTGCAAACACTTGAACAAATTTATTCCAGTAAGCTTGTGGACACATAAATACTGGCACCATTCATTCATCAAAACATCTTTCTTCCTTTTTAAAGCTTATGGGCTGTTCATGGGCTCCAGGCCTGATTTATAAGCCCAAACAGCTGAAGTCTGAATTGATCCTCATATTTCTGTAGAAATATGCTGGAAAACAGCCTTCCCTTGAATTATTGCATTAAAAAAATAAGAAGAATATCCACAATCATTTCAAAAACCTACATGAGTAATAGGTTACCAGAATGTGCCGTTGTCCAGTCAATTTTGCAGATTGCATTATCTGTTTTATTTTGGCATATCACGCTGTCATACAATCTTCAAAAATTCTACATTTGAGCTCTACCTCAAACATAAATTCTCTTTAAGTGGTGCATTTCAGGAGCCTGTCAAAAAACCACAGTCCAATGTGTTCTAGTAAAATCCAAAAGAATGTACAAATACATATACATGCACAAACACATAGATATGTATTTTTATATAATTTTTGCAGTTTGAAAGCCAGATTCAGCCATAAAAAAATCTATTCACTGTTTTTCTCTCTGTAATGCCAAAGATGAGTCAAACACTAACCCAGTACTTAGACCTCAATCTCTTTTCTCCAAAGCTGGCACAAAGAGAAGCAACACAAATGAATTTTCTGGAGTTACACCAGTGTGAAAGTAGAGCAACTGAGAGAAAAATAATATTCCTTTGTGCATGAAGCTGAAGAGGTTTATTTTAGTTTCATTTATTCCCAGGCTTTTCAGCTGGGAACACTATATTTTTTTTTTAACTTCATATGGTGTAACTTGAGGCTTCTATAAAAACTTCTCTAGTCTTTTGAAAGTCAGGCTCCCTTCTTCCTTTGTAGCATCTGTAACCCTTGACTCTCTCATGGAAAATGTATTCCTCAAAGACTCCTCACAAGAGTGATTGATTTGAGGGTGGTTTTCAACTTGATTGCATTTTTGTGACAGGGAATATAAGCAACATTAACTCAGTCTTATCAACAGAGGCATGAAAAAAAAAACAAAAATAAATAAATTAAAGTGCATCATTTGGATTTGCTGCAAGCATCTATGGCTGCTTGCAATAAAGACCAATTTTATGGACCTGTTGGCGCCACATCCTGCAGAATCCAGGAGCCATATCTACGTGGGTTTAATATAAGCCCAGCTCTGATGTATCCAGCCTGTTTAGATCCAATATATCCCATAGCAGCCCAGGCTACCAGCAAATATTCCTCCAGTTATATTCCTGCATCATTTAAGGCTTTTCTTACGGGGCTGAGATATGCCACCTGTGTGGACCATATACAACACCACGTAAAGGGTATCTCAGGGAGGACAGATATCACACAAACCTTTGTTGTGCACTTGCAAAGACGCTTCTGGCACTCACATTGTGTTGGCTTTATTGGTGCCATGATGGCTCTATCCTAGAATCATAGAATCATTTTGGTTGGAAGAGACCTTTAAGATCATCAAGTCCAACCATTAACGCAGCACTGACAGGTCACCACTAAACCATGTCACTCAACACCACATCTACACAGCTTTTAAATCCCTCAAGGGATGGGAACTCCACAACTTCCCCAGGCAGCCTATCAGTGTTTGACAGCCCTTTCAGTGAATGGTTTTTTTCCTAATATCCAGACTAAACCTTCCCTGGTACAAATAGATGCCGCTTTCTCTTGTCCTATCTCTTGTTACTTGGGAGAAGAGACTGACGTCTTTCACTCTATCTTGTTACCCACGGACCAGCTGATACTATTTGTAAAGTCAAAGTGGAAGGAGGACCTGGAATGAGGCCTAAGCACATCCAGAACTGCAAGTCAGGCTTAACTGGCAGACAAAATTAAAAAATCTTTTGATAGCCTTGTGACAAACATATTTGGTCGTTGGTGGTCCTCAGGAGCTTACTCCCGGGACAAGTGTCCAGGCTGAGCCAAGGAGATGGGGGAGCTGGGGTTGGCCAGCTGCAGCCCTTCCACTTCATTTTGGTTCAGATATATTGCAGCAGACACAGGAAATCACTACACAAGACACAAATCAAAATATACACAGATGTTTAGTTTCATTTTAACAGTCCTAAAAGGCAGCTGATTCTTATTAAAAGCATAATATCAGAATAGCTGGAAAGAGGAGGCACTTTTACATGAGATGGAGTTGGCAGGACCCTAAGAGATTATCCTCTGCATCCATCTATCACAAGGTAAGATCAGGCATAGCAGAGACCTTCTCAGTAAATGTTCGTCTAAGTTATTTTGAAAAGAGAAAGAAATATTCCTTCCCCATGAAAGCTATTCCAATGCATCAGTAGTCCTGCCATTAAAATGCTTTTTCAATGTCTCAACTAACAATGTGAGATGAAAAGTTCAGTATGAGTTCTCACTTACAAACTCTGTGGATGTTTCTCTGCAAATGTTCTCACCAAAGTATAAGTTTTTTCATTGTTATTATGTTACTAGGATTATTTCAACTCCAGAGCCATCTGAAGATCTCGGATTGGGTCACGACAAAACTGAAGCAAGTTCAAAGCATCAGTCAAACCACAGATGTCAGCCAAACTGAATCAATCTGATCTAGGGACACCCTACACAGCCAAAGGTAAGGTCAGCCCAGGAAGCTGCTGGGGATATGTTTCTTTAAAAGCAATGATTCAAAGAAGGATTAGAAAGTACATACAAATATCAAATGCAACCAGCCATTCCTGCAATTTCAGGCCAAAATTCCTTGTCCTCAGCAGACACAGAGAACAGATACACCTCTTTGTCACTGCTGGCTGCTTTGAAAGCTGTTGGCATATCCTGCTTTGCTGCTTGCTTCTCTCGATCTCAACATCCTCAGTGGCTTCTATCCTTTGCCATGGCCACATTCCCTACACCCTGATCCTTGTTACCAACTTCTGGCCTACTCCTCAGAAAGCCTTGGAGCCCACCTGGCACCCACTGCAGTCAAAGAGAAGATGACATTTATATGGTCCAACCTTTAAATACAGGTTTCCCAGGTTGCACTAAACCAGCAGCTTTTCCTTCACATGGAGTCTGTGCTCAGTAGGACTTGTCCATTGCATCTGCCATGGCTGTATTTTTACTCTTCAAGGAACAAACTAAGCCTCAGTTGAAACCCAATACTTTGTTTTCCTCTTCAGTTACTGTCCCTTTGTTTTGTTTTGTTTAATTTAATACCCCAGGATGGTTCAGAAACTCACAGGAACCCAAGGAGATCACAGCCACTGAGATTTATTTGCTGCAGCAGCCCTGGCAGTGGCACAAAGCATCAAGCTGTTGTGTTGTGCCGTGTTTCAGATCTTGCCTTCTCTTCCCGTTCATGGCTCTGTTTCCATAAGATATTCCCATCCCTGGAGAAGAATGAATGGCAAGACTGGTCCTGATCCTGTGAAATCAGTCCTCTGTGCTGCTTTAAACTATTCTAAACCATCTCTGTAGTGAAAGCCACTGGTCAGCTCTGGGGGAGAGTAGTAAAAGCAGCCAGAATTAGTAAATTCTGAAATGTTTATCATTCAGATCCACAGGCCTAAATTTTGTAGCATGAGGACACCATTGTGATGCTGTTGAAGGTGCAAAGTGGAGTTAACAGGGTAAAACTAGTATAAACTTTCAAATAGACACTTTTGTTTTGATGCGGGTAATCTTCTCTTGTAAAGTCCATGACAGCAATTTAAAGGCAAGCCAAAATATATCAGCCCGGCAATGAAAGAAATAATAGAATCATAGAATGGTTTGAGCTGGAAAGAAACTTAAAGATTATCTAGTTTCAAGCCCCTTCCATGGGCAGGGACACCTGCCACTAGACCAGGTTGCTCAAAGCCCCATCCAACCTGGTCCTGAACACAACCAGTGATGGAGCATCCATAACTTCCCTGGGCAACCTGCTCCGATGTCTCACCACAAACACAGTGAAGAACTTCCTAATTTCTAGTCTAAATCTACGATCTTCCAGTCTGAAGCCATTACCCCTTGTCCTGTTACTGCAAGCCCTCATAAAAAGCCCTTCCCCAGCTTTCCTGTAAGCCCCCTTCAGATACTAGAAGGCTGCAAGCAGGTCTCCCTGGCACCTTCTCTTCTCCAGGCTGAACAACCCCAATTCTCTCAGCCTGGCCTCATAGGAGAGATGTTCCAGAGCTCAGATAATCTTTGTGGCCCTCCTCTGGATCCCCTCCAACAGCTCCATGTCCTTCTTGTGCTGGGGGCTCCAGAACTGGATACAGTACTGTAGGTATGGTCTCACGAGAGCGGAGTAGAGAGAGAGAATCATCTCCCCTCAACCTGCTGGCCATGTATCTTCCCAGCAATTTGTACTGGCAAGACTGTATGAGGTTAATTAGCTTTGTAGTCAACAACATTACACATATTTTAACCTCTGCATTGAGCTTCTCAGTCATGTTCTTTTTGCTCTTAAAAAAGAAAAAGCAATGTTAGATCTTGTATGACTCCAGATAGTAGCTGGAACATAGATAGGTTCTACTTACAAAAACCTTTCTCCAAAAGACTTTTAAGCTGGGCTTCTATGTCCACAAGGTGGTAATTTATTTTCCTCCCTAAATCGATCCATTGTTCTAATAAAAATATTACCTCTCTCTACACTCATTGTGTTACTTATATCCTCAGGACATCAGGGCTAGAGAAACACTCCTATTAAAACATCAAATGAATAATACATTAAGGAGAATTTATCTGTAAACAGGTCTTCCATGTCATATGTTTACTTGTAAAAAAACTTGAAAGAGAGGACTTTGCTTTACAGCACAGGAAAAGTCTATAGAAGGATGACAAAGATGATAAAAAAGTATAGAATAGCAGCCCGAGGAGGAACAATTAAATAACCATAGACTAATTTCCAGGCTGAAGAGGTGGCTGAGGGAGTACAAGAAAGGTCTACCACACTTCTATTCCTCTCCTAAATGGTTTTCTGTTGTTTAACGTTAAACTGACTGTCCTCAAGGAGCATTCCCTAGTGGCTCTCCTGGTTCTGTGATGCTGTAAAATGAGAGAAGGACTGGGAATAAGCTTAAGGAGTGAACTGGTGCTTGCAGGCTTCATGACACCAATGTATCTTCATGCCACATCCCATGGTATAAAAAATTTCCTGTCAGGCTTCTACTGCGAAGCACAATTCCAGCAGGCTCCACTGCAGCCTTACGGTTGTGACCCTGACTTGAAAACAAGATAATAAATGTATGGAGATAATAAAAACAATGCGGATAATAAACCTGTCTCAGGAAAATGGGAACGTAAGACATAAAAATGATCTGAGGGCTGGAACATCTCTGGCATGAAGAAAGGCCGAGAGAGTTTGGGTTGTTCAACCTAGAGAAGCAAAGGCTCCATGGAGACATTCTTGCTGCCTTTCAGTACTTGGAGGGGGCCTATAACAAAGATGGGGAGAATCTTTTTAGCAGGGCCTGTTGTGAAAGGACAAGAAGTGATGGTTTTAAACCCAAAAAGGACAGATTTAGACTAGACCTAAGAAAGAAATTTTTTACAATGAAGGTGGTGAGACCCTGGCCCAGGTTTCCCAGAGAGGTGGTCAGTGCCCCATCCTTGGAAACATTTCAGGTGAGGTTGGACGGGGCTCTGAGTAACCTGCTCTGGTTGAAGATGTCCCTGCTCACTGCAGGGGTTTAGACTAGGTGACCTTTAAAGGTCTCTTCCAATCTAAAGCATTCTATAATTCTATGTCATGGGGAGAAGCCAGGGCCAGGTGCAGTGTAGTGTGAACATAGCCAGAACCAGTCCCAGGGCAGGCAATTGGTGTCTCTTTTGATTTAGCAGTCTGGATACATCCACTGATACAGGATCAGGGATCAATAAACATTTTCAGGTCTTTCTCCACATAGCAACAACTTCAGTGAGACTAAAGGCCAGAAGGGACGAGGTTCTGTTCAAGAAACAACCTTTGTGGAGGCCCAGGTAAGGGCAATCTATAGCAGAAAAACACCTTTTATTCCTGGCCCTATCTGTGGTCCAAGGACTCCCTTTAGATACTGAAGCTGACTCCCAGTTCCTCTTTCAAGTCACCTCATACGTTATTCCCCCGTGTTTCTAGCCATCTCTGTTTGTGCTATAACATTTTGGTTATGCAAACACTTTGGTTCCTCAAGACAGGCTAATGGACCTATGCAGCTGATTTTTCTTTAAGTCCCAAGCACACTGTGCCCAGTGTCATGAGGACCTGTAATCCTGCAGCAATGGAGATTGAAAAGTTGTGGATGCTCCATCACTGGAGGTGTTCAAGGCCAGGCTGGATGGGGCTCTGAGCAGCCTGGTCTAGTAGAAGGTGTCCGTGCCCATGAAAGGGGGATTAGAACAAGATGATCTTTAAGATCCCTTCCAACCCAAACCATCGCATGGTTCTGTGATTCTGTGAGAGTAATTCAATCAGTGTTTTATTTCTCAGTATGATCTTATTTTGCCTGGCTGTTGGTCTGCAAGGGCACCCCTGGCATTTATTGCAGTGTTGCACACTGCTGAGGGAAGTATCTTGGCTGTCTCCCAGCCTTACAGAGCAGTACTTCCTCTGGAGCACATGCTTGGTGTGTTGTGGTTTAACCTAGCAGGCATCTAAGCACCATCCAGCTTTTCGCTCACCGCTTCACCCCTCAGTGGGATGGGGGAGAGAAATGGGAAAAAAAGGAAAATTCATGGGCTGAGATAAAGACAATTTAATAGGACAGAAAAGGAAGGGGAAATTTCTTCTTATTGTTGTTATTAATAATAAAAATTATTACAATATACAAAACAAGTGATGCACACTGCTCACCATCCGCTGACGGAGGCCCAGCCAGTTCCCAAGCAGGAGCGTCCCTCCAATCTTCCCCCTAATGTATATACTTGGTAGGACATTGTATAGTATGGGATATGCCTTTGGTCAGTTGGGGTCAAGTCTTCTGGCTGTGTCTCCTCCTAAATTCTTGTGCCCCCCAAGCCTACTTGCTGGCAGGCCAGTATCAGAAGCTGAGGAGTCCTTGACCCACTCCTCAGCACCAGCTATGACATCAGCTTGCTACCAACATCAGTCTCATCCTAAATCCAAAACACATCCCTGGAACAGCTACTGGGAAGAAAATTAATTCTATCCCATCCAAAACCAGGACATGATATCATGTCTCAGCCTCATCTCACATAGCAATAAGGCTTGTGGAACTGTGTCATGTGTCTCTCTCCTGCTCCATACCTTTGGGACCATTTGAAGAAGATCACACTGCGGGTTCTAAGTATTCATATTTCAGAGAAAGATGCAGTTGGTAGAAGAGGGAGAGCCATCCCCATCTACAAAAGCTGCAGTTGTAAACACAACCCTTATGAGACCTTGGGGAATCCACACAGGAGGATGCTTCTTGGACCCTGCAAGTGGATGAAAGAAACCAATCCCCTGCAGCAAATCCACAACTAATTCATGGAATTACTTCTTTCTTCCTTAAACCGTCATCTTGGAAATAACCCACCCAAGTGCTGCATTCTCCTAGTGTGGGAAAGAGAGGGACAGAGGCAGGGAACTTGTTCTGTGCTTCTAAAGGGAAGAAGACCCCAGATTTCCTGACCTGGGTGCTTTATGCCCCTCATCTCACTTCTGTGCAACATTAAGCCTTACAACTGCCAGTTCTGCTTTCACGGGACAGTGGCTGCAGGGGGTAGTTAGAGAGAAGGAGATCCAAAATCCCCTTTTGGCAGCTCTTGAGTAATTTGCCAGCATCTGGACCACCCCCAGTTTCCTCAGTCTAAAATAAATTCCCCACCAACATCAAATATTCATTTCCTTGAGGGTGAGGGAGGTCAGCTGATGTTTTGGAGAGAGAAGGAAACCAGTGTACTTCACTAGAACATGAGAGGTGGCTAATCATGAAAGATCATGGTAGAAATCATGTAGTGAGAAGCCAAAAGAAGACAGGATGTTATCTCCACCAGACATGATTAAGAGCATTGTTTGGATGTCAGAGAACTAGTCAATGAATTTTTTTGCCTCCCAGGTGAATTGTGTGCAGGATTTGAGTTTATACCTGTGTCGCGGTCCGGGCGCAAGCATCCGTGCCGCCTCCCAAAGGGAAAGAGTATCAAGGGCACACAACCTGAGAAAACTATTTTATTTCCAGCTGCAGGTATAAAATTAGGAAGTGGAGGGGACATATGAAACCAAGCCATACCCTGCACTTCCGATGAGCCTTTGAGTGAGGGAGGTTTTTTTATTCCCTTCCATAGACTGTCAACTCTGAAAACTAATAAAGACAGGGCACTGCAGGCTAGAATCACAAAGTGTGTGGAAACATCTGGAGATGAACAATTCAATGAAGATCATGGATCGTGTTTTAATTGTCCTCTTTATCTCTGAATTTCAGTGGAATGCTCCTAAAGCAATCATTAATCAAATGAATTATCATAAAAAAGAGTCAGGACTTGTTTCACTTACCTAAACTTAGATGTCTGGAGCCACCTGAGATGTCCAGGGTATCTAAGACATTCAGATAAGGCTGGCTATGTATAATCTGTGCCTTTCTGGATGCATGGCTAGAAGCTTAGCATGATAACATGATACTCAGGCACGTCTACAGTGCACCAGACACCTACAAAAGAGCAACTGTCTGGCACCCTCAAAGTCCAGGCACCGTGCTACAAAATGAGCTCCATTTTCTGCCGAGAATGTGACATTTAAGTGCAATCCAGCAAGTGCTAAGCCTGTAAATGGTGAGAAAAGTTAAAGAGCAGTCTGGCACTTCACAGCCAATCAGCCAGTCCCTAAAGTAAAGTATTTCACTAACTTTTATTTTATGATTTTCTTTAGCAAACATAGGACATCTGAATACAAATTACCACAAAACCAAGATGTTCAGATCTGAAAATACCTCAAAACAACTGTCTGATTTAACCTTTGCATTTTTTACTTGTTTTTCCCTTATAATCATATTCCACCCACTGAAAAATTTCAGAAGCACCAGAAGGCAATGTTTCTATAGAGAGTATTTGTTAGAACATAATATCTGCTACAAAATGTAGCTGGGATTTATTAGAAAGTGTCCCGAAATAAATGTTCTTCATTAGACCTATGCTAATTCAGAGGATCATATCATTTTAAAGCAAGAAAGTATATGCAAATAACATCTGTTGGCCCCAAGCCTAGAAGTTCAAGTCTGGATCTAGATCTTACACCTCATGAAGCGTCAAGAGCTTCAGGCTTGGGATCTTGCTGAATAAAACATCAGAAACTAATTAGAAATACGGCTAACAGCAGCAGGGAGAAGTCCCAGCACCCAAAGTCTCTGCCGAGCCCAACAGGCAAGTGAGATGTAGAGGCACAGATATCAGATAAATTCATTGGTCTGGAGAGGAAGATCATACATCAAGCCTCTAGCAGCTACGAGAATTAAATGCGGATTTATTATAACCACCCACTGGTCCTTTAACCATATAACTGACGTTTCTGTCCCAGTTTACCAGCCACATTTACTAGCGAAAGGATGGTATATGGTGAGGACAACTAGAGATGGATAGTCACATCTTGACAGGAATGGATTTACCTGGGAAGTTCACAGAGCTTCAAATCCCTGCATTTCCTTCCCCCATTAGCATGCTGGCAGAGCAGATGTTCTTATATCATGTTGATTTGCATACCATAGACTTACACCAGGCTACATCTGCTCAGGAGAGATATTTATACCCGAAGGAAGCAGCACTTTGGGGTGTAGAAATGACAGCACAGGCTGCAAAAAAAAAAAAAAAGAAAAAAAAATGGTGAGGTAAACCTGTTATATGCGGTGTCAGCTTGGTACCCTTGGACTATAAGGTCCAGCCTGGAGCCCGCTCTTCAAGAGTGTGGAAAAGGTGTGGAAAAGAAAAGAATGGCAAGAAAGACCTCACAGACTAAGGAAACATCATCTACAAGGAAAATTAGACTAAATTTAAGCAATTTACCATTAAGACAAGACAAATTCAGTGCAGGCAAGAGGATGCCCAGTCTCTGAGAGTTACTAACAGCAAATTTAATAACCCTCAAAGAATTTTTATCTCTGTATTTGTCTAAATGGTTTTTGAACCTGCTTAAGCTTTCAACCTACTCTGGTGAAAGGTTTCATAACTTAGTTACAGGTCTTGCATGCTGCATGAAGAACTACATCTGCATGTTTTCTTGAGTCTATGTCTTTCATATAATTTGATGTTCTTGTACTAGAAAAGACTGTAGGTGATTATCTCTTACGTGGCACTCATGATTTTATAGGTCTATGTCATGTGAGAGGGTAAGAAGTCAGAGGCTTTGGCTTTATTGTGATGGATTTGGGTTGGATGTTAATGAAAAATCATCTTTCCAGTGGTAAAGAGAATGAGAAGCTGAAATAGATTAAGGATTAATCTTAATTGCATGTGTGTCAAGAAGGAAGACAATCAATGATGTTCATGGTGCAGTTTATCCCACTCTGAAGTAGATGTCCATGTTCAGGCATTTAAATTGCACTTCAAATTTGCAGAATCACAGAATAGTAGGGGTTGGAAGGGACATCTGGAGATCAGCTCATCCAACCCTCCTGCTAAAGATGAGTCACCCAGAGCAGGTTGCACAGGATCACATCCAGGTGGGTTTGGAATCTCTCCGAGAAGGAGACTCCACAATGTCTTTGGGCAGCCTGGGACAGGCTCTAGCATCCTCACAGGAACGAAGTTTTTCCTTCTGTTCAGATGGAACTTCCTGTGTTCTAGTTTGTGCCCGTTGCCCCTTGTTCTATCACTGGGCACCACTGAAAATAGTCTGGCCCCATCCTCTTGCTCTCCACCCTTTAGCTATTGATCAGCATTGATCAGGTTTCCTCTCAGTCTTCTCCAGCTAAACAGCCCCAGGTCTCTCAGCCTTTCCTTGTAAGAGAGATGCTCCAGTAAGCTCACACAGTTCCTAATAATTCCACTGACTATTGACTAAATCTCCACTGACAACCATGGAGCCTCAGCAGCCTCCTCACAGGAAGATAACTCAAGTTAGGGGAGAAGAATTCCACCCATTCGAGTCAACCCAGGCAAAGCAGGGCTGCCAAACTTCCATCTTTAGCAAAACTGTAGTGATCATTAAAAGGTACTGAAATGCCATGACAATAATTTGAGTTATTGCCTTCAAATACTTGTTTTTCCTATATGTTCTTTGAAGCCAAGCACACATAACACCAGTTCAACTATCCCATACATTATTCTTACTTCACAAATTGTGTCCTGAAGCTGCAAAAAGCAGCTGTGCTCTGCCAGGTCATGGAGTAGAAGGCAAGCCACGACACTGAACTGTGGTAGGAGAGGATAGCATCACCTGAGTTTCCTTATGCTCAGCAGAGCCCTGTAACAGATGTTTTTCCCATTGACAGCCTAATGTTGTGACTGTGCCCACCAGGATGCTCCTCCTGTCCCAAACAACCAGGAGATTGAGGGATCCACAGCTGGCCTTCTTCTCCCCCAGCTGTCTTCTGTACCTTTTCTGTCTGAGTTTTTCCCTTCAGGCCTCCCTTAGGCCCCAAGCCAGAAGCACTGAAGGTCCATGAAGGGACAGCCACTGACTTTGGGAGGGCTTAGCCCACCCAAAATTACTTCCATGGTGGAAATTACTGAAAGAGTACCTTGACTTTAACAAGTGTTACCATCTCAGGCAAGATATAACCACCCTCAGCACCAAGGACCTACTTGGATTACATAGCTCAGATCCACATGAGTATTGGGGCTCCTAAATCATAGCTACATTAAAAGCAGTAGAAAGATGAAGCCTCAACTTGAGGCTATGGTCTAGTAGCTAGAGAGATATTATGATGAAGGTTGGACTTGATGATCCTGGTGGTCCTTTCCAACCATAATGATTCTATGATTCTACGATCTCCAAGGTCCCTTATGAAGCTGATTCCTCAGTCAGTTCAACCACTCTGGCTAATTCCATGTCAGATGGCTAATTTTTCACCTCTCCATTCCTTCCAGGTACCCTTCATTATCCCCACATCTAATTAGCTAGATCTAAAGGAATGTTATAGTACAGTTTTTAATGAATAATAGCCCCTCTTAAATCCATGTACCATAATAATGGCAATTAATTTGAGCAGGCCATTTAAAAGCTATTGTATGGAGCTCAGCACAAGCCCAACTGACATGCAAAAGCCTTTTATAACCCGATACTCTCTGCGCTATCATCAATTATCTCCTAATTAAACAACAAAGTTCCCTTGGAATGCCCCAGTTAGACATCATTACTAAACATTTTGCCATCACTTAGTGGATTAATGTGGCTAATTAAACAACTTGCGGCATGGAGTCAAGATCGTGGCATGATAGATGAAATGAGGTGTGCAAATCTCTATAAATTGTTTGAAGTTAAAACCTACTTGGCCCATATTGACAGGAAGGCTTACTTTAAAAGTCAGTAGCTTTATTCTGTTATTTTTTTCCCATTCTGGGGAAATAAAACCAAACAAATCTGCCCACAAACTCTAATAATAAATTGCCATTAGAAATTTTGACTTTTCCATGCTCAAAGGAAGGACAGGTCATTTCCTCAAAATTTTCAGGGGGCGGGAGTGTCAGGGTTTTGAAACAAGGGTTTGAGCAAAAATCTCTCAATAAATTTTCCATCAGTGATTAAGTCTGAGTCCTTCAGCTTCATCTATGCACCTACTGGGAGGACCTCACTTCATACTGGAGCTCAACATCACCTATGACCACTTCTGGAACTGTTCATATGCCACTATATCCAGTAGAAAGAATTTGGGGGTGATTTCTCTCCATCAATATGATAACCTGCTGCTGGGAGTGACCAAGCCCAGATTACTAGTGCTGTGATTGCATGAAAATTTCCAGATCCAGTCTACCTCCAGGAAAACTTGTGGGTATGCTGGTTCAGCCTCAGCAGCTCCCAGGTTTCCAGTTTGTGATGCAGCTGCCACTTTCCAGCTGTTGCTCAGCTAACATCCACCTTGCAGGATCTCTGCTCTGAACTTTACACTTCAGATCAACAACTATGGAAAGACATGAAGGTCTGTTTAACCTAAAGAGTGAAGATTTTGAGTTGCAAACCCATACTATATGTGAGATCGTTCATAGTGCACCTGCCTGTCTCCACAGGTGATTAGCTGGAGTTAAACATCTGAAATTCACATTTTGGATTCAGAAATTTCTCATAACTCACAGCACCAAGCACAATGGGTTCCTAATCCGCAATGAGGAGCACATCACTAATGAAACACTTATAATCTTTAAAGGAGGAGCCTCACTCAGAGCAAAGCATAGTATTGCTCTTTTCTGTTGACAGCAGCTGCAAGTGTGAAAAACTCTTTAAGGATGTCTGAGGTTCCTCCTTGGAACTGTACTGGGATCTAGTCCCCTGTCCCTGTGACACTGATGACTATAGAATCATAGAACAATTTCAGTTAGAAAAGACCTTTAAGACCATCGAGTCCAACTGTTAACCCAGCACTGCCAAGTCCACCACTAAACCCTGGCCCTCAACATCACATCTACACATCTTTTAAATACCTCCAGGGATGGTAACTCCACCACTTCCCTGGGCAGCCTGGTTCTTTTGCTGAAGAAATTGTTCCCAATGTCCAATCTAAACCTCCCCTGGCACAACTTGAGGCCATTTCCTTTTGTCCTGTTGCTTGTTACCTGGGAGAAGAGACCAACCCCCACCTTGCTCCAGCCTCCTTTCAGGGAGTTGTAGAGAGTGAGAAAGTCTCACCTGAACCTCCTTTTCTCCAGACTAAAGAAGCCCAGGTCCCTCAGCTGCTCCTCATAGGACCTGTTCTCTAGACTCTTCACCAGCTTCTTTGCCCTTCTTTGGACACGCTCCAGCCCCTCGATGTCCTTCCTGGAGTGAAGATCCCAAAACTGAACCCAGTATTTGAGGTGCAGCCTCATCAGTGTTGAGTACAGGGGCATAAAAAATATGTTGACATTCAAATCCATGACAGCAAAAGGCAAATCCAAGTCACTGTTCTTCTACCCTAGGAAGTAGTAAACCAGCAACCTGACAGTGAAAATATATCTTAGAAAAACACAATTAGGTAGTACAGCCATAACCAGCACGCTAGGTATTTTTGCGTCCTAAGCTATGTCTGAGGATGTGTGGGGAGAGTTCAGATTTGTATTCAGATAAGGCGATCACAGTGAAACTGAAACTCCCTGCATGATAACTAATTCTTGCTAATGTCAAGGATGTTGCCTGAATTATTATAAAATCTGAGGCACCTACCATAAGCAAGCATGTCCTACATTACATTGTTGGGTGGCACTCCAACAACACTCATAAAACAGCTGTCTTATACAGCCTCCACTAGGAGGTAGTCAGAAAATCACTTTTAATTTGAAGGAGGTGAAGACCTTGACATGTCAGTTCACCTGCCCTGCTGGGTTGAGCAGTGGCTGCTCTGTTCTTCTCTTTGTGTCAAATTAAGCGCAGAAGGATTCAAAGCGAAAGTCGCATGCACACACACATATGAAAATGTTCCTTTTGTTTTTTCTGTGGTCTACAGCTTGATCACTGAACTGCCCTGGAAGACTGACTGACACTTGCTTGCATCTCTGGTAGGTTGGACAGAGACTTCCTGGTTAGCCATGTCCTCCACTGTGGCCTTCAGTGAGCTCACTCCTCTAGGATGCCACCGCCTGACCCCAGACTAATGTGGTCATATGTCACATGAATTAGTATAAAACCTACTGGTGGACGAATAAGCACTTCCTGCCTTCCTTCCAGCCTCGCATGTATCATCATCCTCTGCTTATTATAGTGCCCAGTGCCCGGTCACAAGTGATCGCTTCCCCTTTCTCCCTTTGCACTGCAGGGTATTGCACAAAGAGAAAACCAGTCCCTACCCAAACTGAACAAACTGGTCATAGGGAGGGAAAGCATGTTATGTGCACAGGGCATACAAATGCTTCCTCACGGGCTCAGCAGAACAGCCTAAGGAAGAGCAAGCAAATACATCCTCCAACACGTAACTGAGAGCCCTCTGCTTGGTCAGCTGAAGAGCTAATGCTGTCTCTTCTGCAAGAAATCTGGAAAACAAGATGTGATGTTTGGGGATACTTGGGCAGGTTAGACAGGAACATCCAGCTCCTCCACAGCCCCACAGTCCTCGGCAAGAACAGGAAAAACAAAATTGCATCAACTATGTTTAAGTGACAAACCAATGGCTGTGCAACTTCAGCCTGGGCCAGTGCTGTCGTTCCCAATCTTCTCCACCTCCTGCTTTTGGTTTGGGTTGGAAGGGACCTCAAGGATCATCTAGTTCCAACGCCCAGCTTATCCAGATTATCTCCCCAAATAGACATGTGCACCTTCTGAGAGCTGTTCTGCGTTGTCTGTGCTTGTCTGTGCCCATCTCGGTATTTTTTCTCATTTCCCCTTTTGTCCTTAAGTCTTCTCAGCTGAGGAATGGGTGGTGACTCAGACACAGTGCTGACGTACTGAAGCAAGGATTAAAGGTTCAAGTATGGAAGAGTCATTCTGTCCACTTTCCACGCTTCTTTCACATTAGAGAGGGAAAATGGCTGTACAGGTAGAAGAGTCTGAAGCAACTTCCCTGGCTCAGTTATGTCGCTGGTCTTGCAAAGTACATTCCCTCTCTTCTAGTATCTGGACAAGTGCAATAAGAATATTTGCAAAAACAACAGTGAGACTGGTGGAGAATACAAACATGCACATGTATAAATACTCACGCAGGCAGATGGAACACAAGGCTGTTCTGTTACCACAGTTCTCCTTTGTCGTCTGGGCATCTCTTTTTATATCTCTAAGCTGCTGCCACCTCCTGTTTGTCCTGCTGCTGCAGTTGACAAGGCCCTTTCCTTGGTCTTAGATGTAGACACCTGTGGAGATACCCTGGGATGCCTGAGGGTGTTGTATATATACACAGGATTTTGATATCTTACGTAGATGATGTCTTTCCTACAGCCCTGCATCTAGGCATTTCTGCAGATTACACATGGATACAACTTCGCAGTGTTAGGTTTATGGTTGGGCTCAAAGATCTTAAATGTATTTTCCAACTGAAATAATTCTATGATTCTATCTATGAATATGGATTTCTATGCATGAATATCTTGTATTTTGTTGCTTGCATGCCTTTAGATTAATGCACAATTGTTTCACTATTCTGGCTTTTTAAAAGCATGTTTTTTTCCTCTTAAGCTAAGCTCTTAGCCTGTATCTTATGTTACTCTCCTAGGAAACCCCAAACACAGACCAGTCCATATAACTTCTGGTTCCAGCCATTCCACCACCTTGCTTTCTCCCACAAGCACATTCCTCCTGTCCCCAGAGACTCAAAAGAAACAACTCCTTTCACTGACACGGAACCAAAATCATGCAAGTATTTCTATTGATCCAGCCTTCTAAAATGATCGGAGATGTGACTACTGTGGTTTAAATGAGCACAACCCTGCTCAAGTCAATGAACTTTTTCTGACTTACAAGGAGCTGTCTCTTTGACTCTACTGTCTTGACAAATTGGATCTGAATTAGACTGACAGCTCCTCATGAAAGTGAAATTCTGCATGAATTTCAGAAGCCAAAGATATAACTGCTAGAGGGAGTATGCACTGCCTTAACATCACAGTTATTATTTAGCATTCATATTTCACTAGCATCTCGATATCGACCATGGTGAAAAGCTATCACGCTAACACATGTCCAGACCTGTAGGAGTGACAAGCTGCTGTCACAAAGAGCTTGAAGATTCAAATCAAAAAGAACTGGGGGAAGAGGGGGACACTGCTAGAATGGAAATTACAAAAACGGATGAGTATTTTTCAATGCTAAGCGCACTGACATTACAAAAATTCAGGGCCCTGTGTGCTGCATGACCTTCCAATTGCAGCGTGGAGCCAATTCCCCATTACCAAATGTGCAATGGTCTAAGATAATAACATGAACTGAGAGCTTGTGCAGTGACATTTTTAAACTTGCACTGACTTTTAGGGAAAGCCCACTACGAATATTAAACGAGCTCCTGCGTTTCCTAGGGTAGGTGGGTGGGACCTGACTTTCCTTTCTCGGTTATGTGCAGTGACATTTTAAAATAATTTCTGCCACTGCGTGATTCCTCTGGTTCTTCAGCCTTATTCATTCTGGGACTTCAAGAGAATTAAGTCTCTTCTGTTGCTAATAAGTGGAGCTGTGGATTCCTTCACCTGGAAAAGGACTTTTGACTAATGCTACCGTGCATGGAAGAGTGCTCAGAAATTATAAGAACATCTGAGTAAAAACCAGAGGCACAAATAAAAAGAATTGCTGGTTTCAATTGTGTTATAGCACATTGATGCCTTAGACAACACCTGGATTAAGTACAAATCTGCAAGGCTGTACTGGAAGATAAAGCACAAAGCCTACTTATTACCCAAGTCCCACTTAAGCCTTCAAAATAGACTTCAAGTACAAGTAGAGGCACTTGCCTCCTGCATGAGAGACCTTCTAAGATACCTTCATTTAATTTCAGGCTCTGTTTGAGCTTTTTCTTACATACCCTGAAGCAAATCACACGATAAACCACGTCAGATCAGACAGAAGAAAAGTGATCGTATTTTTGTTTTTCTTCTCAATCTTTTGTTTTTCCTCTCATGAGCAGGCACTACCGAGCAGGCTTCCAGCCATCTAATCCTTTCTAAGAGCTCTCTCTAAGAATCAAATGAAGCCGGAGGTAGAAAAAATGATTCATAGACAGTCATGTTTATCATTGTCTGGAAACCAAAGTATTCAAAACAAATCCACCAGAGACAAAATAGCCTGAGCTGCTACCGTGATGACCTATTTTAATAACAGACAGGCACACCAGGACTGGATGGTTGGGGTAAATGTGTAAGGCCCCTGGAGCATGCCTAGGAGATATCCTACAGGAAAGGATGCTTCATGGTCTTCCCACTCTTCAGATCCTGACCTTCTGTAAACAGAGATGTGACTAGATCATGAAGCAGTACCATGGCTTTAATTTGTTTACCAACTCACAAGAGCACTGAGGACACAGCAGCCCAGGCTTTATTGCATGCCAGGGACCCAGAGAACTTGCAGCCAGTTGTTCGCTTATCCCAAAGTTGCATTTTCACTGCTGTCGTGACAAGGACAATATATGAAGAAGACTATCATGTAATGCACAGTTATAGACTCCTTGATATGATCGATCAGCCCTTCTTCCCCGACATCTGTACTGTCGCAGAGCATCTCCTTGAAAGAGCTACAAGAGCGTGTTTCAGATGAGCTCAGGTCTTTCCGCACTGTACTGCAAGGCAGGCAGCAGCGCCGGCATCCCCGAAACCAACCCAAGTGAGGCAACATCCTCTGTGTTCACACCTACCCAAAGCAAGTGTCCTTGCTGTGTGCTGCCCTGAATCATCATCACGCTGTACATGAGCTCTTCCTGTCCCTCCATCGCAGCCCTGTCATCTTCCCACGCTTCATGACTTAGGGTACTGAAGGTTACCTACAGCAATAATGTGTTCTTAATTTCTTTCTCTTTTTTCCCCTCTGGTCTCCCAAAATGAACGTGGACTTTTGAGGGCTTCTCTCTACCCTGCCAGACCACAATGGGCATAAGGATCACACAAAGCAGAGAGTTATGTTTCTAAAGGGCTGATGGAGCGGCCTTCAGTCATTTGTAGGAAAGTAGTAATGAAGGATGAACACGTAGCCAAGCCACAGCCATGAAATGCCTGATGATCTCTTTTTTATTTCCTCCCCCACTGAAACCCCATTTCTACTCCTGCTAGGAATGCTTCCGCACATCATAACTCATTGACTGTGACCTGTGACAGGAAGAGATCATTGCCTACCCAGCCTTCATGTACCTTCCCAATGTTGCAGTTGTTCATGACATGCTCCAAGTACCTCCTCCTGATCCTAGCTGAGATGTCTGTAGCACCTGCCTCCGAGTACCAGCTCTCCTGGCTGCCAGAGCTGATCTGAGGGCTCTTGGTTTTCAAAGGGAAGATGACATGTTTAACACCATCTGTTCTCTTCCACGCTGCTGAAAATTGAGTCCCTCATGCCTATTGCTGGGTGGCCCAAAGTTGAGGTCATTGATGGAAAAAGCATCCTGGACATCCAGTATCCTCCAGTGAACAGAGGGTACTATGCAACGTCATCATTTTGAGAATTTTGTGGCCATAATAGAAAGGATGTAATGATGGTTCCCTTAACCAGAGCCTGGTTTGTTTCTGTCAGCCAGAGCTGATGGTAAATGCACTCACACCAGACGTTTTCATAGCAGCGAGAAGAAAAAATTTTGACATTTCACTTTAACCACTAAAAGAAAGCAAGCCAGCAAACCCACTCCTCACCCAAAATATTCACCGCAAGGAGGTCAGGTCTGAAACGTTACCGTCAGCAGCCTGTGCTTACCCCAGCTTACGTTAACTCTGCAGCTGAGAAGACAGATTTCTGGGAAATTTAGAAGGAGCGAGCACACCACAGCACCCAACTGAATAACTCATTATTAGTAAAATTTCACTGGGAAACAACACTATCTGCTGGTGTCCTTGTTTCTTGTGAACAGACCAACTCAAAATAATTAGTCTGAGACTCTGTGGAGTAGATCAGGGTTCATTTTGCAGCACCAAGAAGGTGACAGCACGGCCTCAGCACACAGTGGAGTAGTAGGATGGCAGCAGAGTAAGGGGTTGCTCAGCAAATCCACGTTGGGTTAGGAGGGAGGCAGAGTGGGCTGAGTCAGAATTTAACAGGCTTAGCCCACCACAACTTTAGGGCTATGTCTTAGTTTCACAGCTGCATTTGCTAAATGGCTAATGACTCCTTCCTTGGTAAAAGCACTACTGAGACCATGATGACCACTAATGAGTATCTGCATATAGCTTTGCTGAAACAATTGGCTTGGTGTTTACATCTCCACCAGTGGCTGTGTGCATATCTACCAGACACCACAGTTCCTAGAGTCTTTTCCACACTAAATCAGCTCTTCCTTTGTCTAAGTCTTAGCCACTTGGAGTTGCTTCTGGCATTAATTCATGCCATGCCTCGGGAAAGACTCTCCAATGGGACAAGCCTCTGTGTTTTTCCTTGCCAGTCCTGACCTGTCAGTTCTCACCACATGCCTACCAGACCAGTCCAAGTGCAAAAGACACCCTGAGACAAGATGTCTGGGGTGTCATAGTGTGGGCATGTGTGACTAGTTACTCAAGAGCTAGACATTGACATTCTGTGTCGCTAGGCTTCAGTCCTCTGTCTATGAAAGGGAAGAAACTGGGAGATACTAATCCACAGGATGTGAGAGGTGTTGGCCCTGCCTTAGACAACCTGGTTTTTTTCACTTTTCTCCTCCAGACCACCCCGTGTAAAGGAGGCTATTTGCTGCTGGGAGTTGGTCCCTTTTAGGATTTCATAGAGCATGCAGCAGAATGGATTTCTACGCTGGGTTTCCTGGGAGAAGGGTTCCAACCCATTAGGAGTCCATGACCACTAGATCAAATGTGGGAGCCCTTACCAGCAGGGCTGCTAGAGCCCATTAGTTTGAAGGTGGTGACTATGACAATCTGCCCCACCTCAAGAAGCTTCATGAGCATCTTCTAGCCATGATGCTTATTTCAGATTTCAGTTATGCTGCAGCAAAGTCATGGTACAGACATCGGTCATGGGAGGACATTATGGTGTGAGCTGTCAGCAGCAAGGCTCAAAAGCCAGCCATCCATATCTAAAACCGAAAAGATGTCTCATGTTCAAAACAAAAAGCCCTGTATTGTTTGCAGAGTTGCAGCAGAACATTGATCAACCTCCCAGTCATCTTGTCTTTAGAGTACCCTCTGTATGAGTGCAAATTTCTGTGCCAAGTACCAATGCAGTCATCAATATATATGTGAGCACACTTGAAATTCTGCTGATTTCAACCTCTGTGACCTCCTTGGGCAATGACTTCTGCTAATCCCAAGTGATTTTAAACTAAAGTTCTTTTAACTGGGAAGACAACAAGTACAGAAAGTACATAAACACATTACAAAAAGAGCCCAATGTCATTTGTTTGCCCAAAGTGGTCGTGGACTCTCCATCCTTGGAGATATTCAAAAGCTGTCTGGACATAGTCCTGGCCAACCAGCAATATGTGGCTGTGCTTGAGCAAGGAGGCTGGACAAGATGACCTCTAGAGGTCCCTTCCAACGTCAACCACTCCTTGACTCTGTGATTTCAAAGATGATTACTGTTGATTTGACTTCAGATTTACCCATGCAATTAATTAATGTGATCAAAGGAGCTAATGGCAGAACAGGTGATAGCTGCCTCAACCCTGCAGTTTGTCTCCAAGGGTCGTCAACACGGTCCCAAGCACAGGAACAGGCCAAGCTTGCAGTTGGCTTTCAACGACCCCCATTTCAGCGAGAGTTCTAGTGATAGTGTCTTTGTGCAGGAGCAATGAAGGGGTGTTGCTTTCACACAAGCAACGGGGAACTCTTCTCCAGGAGAGGAGATGGCCTTTTGCTTACAAATGACTTTCTATTTTTTCTAGCAGTTTCAAAACACCACACCTCTCATGCAGTGTCAACTAGAGCGTGTGGTCACACACCATGAACCTTTTGGCTATGGAGCTGGCTGGGGAGGTTTTCACCCACTCCCACCCCACCACCACCCACCCCACCTCTTCCCCACCACTGCTGTGTGTGCTCAGCCTTTCATGCAGCCATGCCCTGTGAAAGTGATGTCCGTTACAGGCAAAGGGCAACCCTTTTTTTTTTTTGGTTGGGTTTTTTAGTTGTTGTTTGGGGTTTTTGTTTTTCCAGTTTTGCTTTTGCTTGTTTTTCTTAAATCCAGACTGTTTCGCTGCTTGGGCTGAGAGCACGGTGAGGCAATCAGTTGAATCAGCAAAGTGAGGAAGCCATAATCTGGGGTGGGGAGGCAGGACACAGGCAGGAGCGAGGCAGAGTGTGGGAACCATTATATGCATCTGCTTAAATTGATTGTTTTGAATGCCACCTGCTCATGGCCACTGACGAACCAAATTATTGAATACAGAGAGAAAAAGCTGTGAACATTTATAGAATCACAGTAGAACAAACTTTAAGGACCAGGAATACATTTTGCATCACATGTTCAGTTGGTCCTTGGTATGAGGGTAATGCAACAACGTAAGACCAGTAGCACAGTTCACTTATTTCTCTTTACAGCTTATAGGATCATAGAATTATTTGGGGTTGGAAAGGACCTTAAAGATTATCTAGTTGCAAGCCCCCTGACATTGGCATGGACACCTTCCACTAGACCGGGTTGCACAAGGCTCCATCAAACGCGGTCTTAAATATATCCAGTGATGGAGCATCCACAACTTCCCTGGGCAACCTGCTCTGGTGTCTCACCACCAACACAGCAAAGTTCTTCCTGATTTCTAGTCTAAATCTACCATCTTCCAGTTTGAACCTTCTACCCCTCATTCTATCACTACAAGTCCTTGATAAAAAGTCCCTCCCCAGCTTTCTTGTAAGCCGCCTTCAGATACTAGAAGGCTGCAATTAGGTCTCCCTGGAGCTTTCTCTTCTCCAGGCTGAACAACCCCAACTCTCTCAATCTATCCTCATAGGAGAGGTGTTCCAGAGCTCAGATAGTCTTTTTGGCCCTCCTCTGGACCCACGCGAAAGGTCGCTATCCTTCTTGTGTTGAAGGTTCCAGAGCTGGGTATGGTAGAATCATAGAACCCATAGTACTCCAAGTGGGGTCTCACAAGAGTGGAGTAGAGAGGGAGGGAAGAGGAGAGTAGAGGGGTTGAAAAGGACAATACATATCTCCAGCCAAGGAGTTCCAAGGAAGTAAAATCAGAGTGGACACTATAGAAAGATTCTCCCATAATTACTCAACCTTTTCTGGTGAAGCCAAGAAGATATGCACTGTCACACAGCATTTTGAAAGTGGTTTGATTTGCTCACGGCATTTCCTGTCCTCTTCTGTGGAGCTGGGGAGCTCCCGAGGTGGAAGTATGTGACAGGCAGGTGGACAGATCCCTCTTGGGACTGGGTGGTCTGGAGAGCATCAGATCTGCCATATACTAGGAGGGATGAAGTGACCTCCCTGGTGCTTTCCAAGTCCTTTTTTAATGACTGCTAGAAGAGACTGAAATGCAAACCTTGTGTTAACGTGCAGTGCACACTTAGAGCACAAATGGAAACCTTTAGGGGGGGAAATTTTTTAAAAGCCCAGTTTTAGTGTTATTTTAACATTGAAAATAACGTGTTATATTTTCTTCTTTATTTTTCGGGCACGCTGACTCATTAACTGAGTTTCAATTAATTCAATGCGAAGACAAAGAGGAATATTTTACCTTCTTTTGCAACAGTTATTAAATGCGTTCCCTTGTTATTTTTTCCCCACACCTCCTTTAAATTAACAATAAATTGCAAATAACCATCCTTCGAAACCAAAAAACAGAGACCAAATATTTTGAGAATGAAACTCTTCAGAAAGGCCTATTGCCCAGGCAAAGCGTTCAATCAGTTTGATTTTTTTCTTTCTTTTTTTTTTTTTTCTTACTGAAAATGTGGGTGGTTTTCAAATACAGGAAAGAAAACACCACGGCTTGTGGTGATATTTTCCACCTGAAAGATGCAGCTTTAAGGGCTTTTGGTTTCCAGATACCTACACCCACAGGAGTGGCCTCGTCTGTTGTAGAAGCCAAGGACTGATTAGTTGTACAAGTCTAGTTAAATGACAATAATAACAGAGAACAGTTGGTGTGTGTTTCAGTGGAAGCTTTGTGTCAGCTCGGTCATTAATATGGCTGCTGCCTCCTAGGCTACAATGTTCTCGGTTTTCAATACGCAAAAATCTGCTGCGAAAAAGAAGGGGAAAACCTGTTCTCCATGTCCCTGGTGGACAGGATCCCACTGAAGACGTCCCTGGTCACTGCAGGGGGGTTGGATTAGATGACCCTTAAAGATCCCCTCCAACCCAAACCGTTCTGTGATTCTGTGATTCTGCAACAAGAAGTGGGCTTAAATCACAGCCGTAAGGTTTAGGTTACATATTAAGGGAACGCTTTCCAGATATGATGCAGTGGGCAGTTGTGGAGCTGTCATCAGAGGTCTGGATGGACCAGGTGAGTGAATACCCCCTTAGAAAGGGCTCCTGTGGATTTTTTCTTGGGACAGGGTCTGGAAGATATAATTCTTTAGGCTGGAAAAGACCCTTAAGATCGTCGGGTCCAGCCACAGACCTAACACTGCCAAGATATTCTGCCAAGGATTTTTCCTGCTCTGAGATCTTGTCGTTGCACAGCCAAATATTTTGATGGGGGAGAACGCAGACTGAAGCCTTTTTCAGCCCATACATTGGAGCTAAGTGGCCTAATGCGCTGTTTGTTTTGAATGATACACAAAAACTAATCCTGAGCCTAAATATTTGCAGATCTGCCACATTTCTTACAGGCAAAGTGATCCTCACCTAACCAGCTGCTGTGTCATGCTCTGTCCCCCAGGTGGGATCTGGTGCATGTGTTGGGCAGGTATCAATGGGGTCAGGGAATAGGGGAGAGACCATGGGGCTGCACTGAAGCTGGGGATACACCACTATGATGCCCAAAGCTTGTCCTCATCTAGTCTAAGTGCAGGCAGATAGGATGGCCCACCAACCATCATGTTCCTGTGCAGAAAACTTACATTTGGGATGGCAATACACGGGATTTTAATCACCCATAGCTCACCTTCACTTGGGATGAAAGAATCTCTTCTGCATGCTTGCAGCGTCAACACCACGTCTCTTGTCTCCCCAGTATAATGGACTGTGATGCAGACAGGAAGGATAGATATGTAAGTTAATGGGATGTGAACAATTAAAATGCAAAATCATCTGCCTCATGAAATGTCTTTTTCTCTCCTGCTGGTAACAGGAATAGGTGTTACGTGCAGCTCAAATTGTTCTGGAAAATAGGAAAGAACCACTCTTGGAAAGTGATTCATTTCCCCTGACTTCCGAAATCCCAGCAGCCTTTCCCTTTGCCTTGCCTCACCTTTCTTTAATTTAATGCATACTTTACATTTTAACAATCAGAAGCAAGGCAAAATAATCACAATGGTATTCAAAGAACCACCCAAGCCTGTTCAAAGTGAACACTTAGAGGTCCTAAAAGTTCTAAACACCTCATTTGGATGATCACAAACAAAATATCTCTTTTACAGGTCTGGCAGGTGGCACGTTCTGCACCTCTAATGGTGCAACACCATTTGAGATTCTTCACCAAAGCCTTAGGACCCACAGAACCTGGGCCTGGCCTCATGTCTTCTGTGGGCACATCAGGGATGTGAAGAACATCTATAGGTCTCCTTGCTATAGCTGTAATCATATTTGTTTGGCTGTTAGCAGCAGTGAAGCCCACTAGTCTCACAGGGCTGATGTGCTTCTGCAGAAATGGGGGATTTTGTAGTGTCTTCTCTAAACTTCTTTGGTACCTGCATTTCTGGGGTTTCCTTTCCTTCCTGTTGCTCTTTTCCCATGTTCCCAGGCCAATTTCCCCCCTCCAGATCCACCTGCCCACATCCCCCAACATCTCACCTAATCTTATAGCACAGGACAAAACCACAGGACCAGCGGAGCTAAAGTGTCCCAGGGGATGTCCTGGGCAAAACTCACATCTGACACCCTCAAGCCCTGAAAGAAGTGCACCAAAGAGGTACCATCTGACCTCGTTTTATACAGCAACCTGGTCCGAGGTTGGGCCTGCCTGGAAGAGAGATATTTCAAACACCCATGACCAAGAATGTAACACGATGGGAGAGATGAACATGGAATGACTTCTCTGTTAACTTTCTGTACCTCAGCTGGGGCAATCCTTGGTATCAATACAGGCTGAGGCATGAATGGATTGAGAGCAGCCCTGCAGAGAAGGACTTGGGGATACTGGTGGATGAAAAACTGGAGCTGAGCCGGCAACGTGCACTCACAGCCCAGAAGCCAATGTCCTCCTGGGCTGCATCCCCAGTAGCATGGGCAGCAGGGCAGGGAGGGGATCCTGCCCCTCTGCTCCGCTCTGGGGAGACCTCACCTGGAGTTCTCAGCAGGGGAAAGACATGGATCTGTTGGAGTGGGTCCAGAGGAGGGCCACAAGTCACTTAGTGTTGTTCAGCCTGGAGAAGAGAAGGGTCCATGGAGACATTCTCGCTGCCTTTCAGTAATTAGAGGGGGCCTATAAGAAAGATGGGGTGAATCTTTTTGGCAGGGCCTGTTGTGAAAGGACAAGGAGTGATGGCTTTAAACTCACAGAGGGGAGATTTAGACTAGACCTAAGGAAGAAATCATTTACAATGAGAGTGGTGAGAGCCTGGCCCAGGTTGCCCAGAGAGGTGGTCAGTGCCCCATCCATGGAACCATCGCAGGTGAGGTTGGCCGGGGCTCTGAGCAACCTGCTCTAGTTGCAGATGTCCCTGCTCAATGCAGGTGAGGTTGGACTAGATGGCCTTTAAAGGTCCCTTCCAACCCAAACCATTCTGTGATTCCCCTCTGTGCATCTCAGCCCACCAGGAAAGCTCTGCGGCCTGAAAAAAAAAAAAAAAAATTTAAAAAAAGTCAGATTATCCTAATTATTTCAGTCTTCTTGGTGAGCGTTTCTTTTCAGCCATAGTTTCCCCATCTACAAAAGGGGACTACGCGCACCCAGCCCCTCACAGGACCGGGCCCGATGCTCAACCCCCCACCCAGCACCGAGCCCCCGGGATCGGGGCGTTTTGGAGGCAAAACGGGAGGAGACCAGGAGAGCCCAGGGGCGGAGAGGGGGGTGCGGTGGCGATGGGTGGTGCCGAGGAGGAGGAGGAGGAAGAAGAGGCGGCGAGGGCAGCCCCGGCGGGGCGGGGGCTGCGGCGGGCAGCGCTGTGCCGAGCCGGGCTGAGCTGAGCCGAGCCGAGCCGAGCCGGGTTGTATCGGGTGGAGCCCAGCAGAGCCGGGCTGAACCGGGCTTAAGCGGCGCCAGAGCCGAGCTGAGCCGCTCCGAGCCGGGATGAACAGAACCAGGATGTGCTGAGCCGCGCCGAGCTGAACTGAACCCAACCAGGCTGCGCTGAGTCGAGGGGATCTGAGCCGAGCCGGGCTGAGCCGAGCGGAGCTGCGCGGGCAGCAGGTACCTCCCGCGGAGCGCTGCGGAGGATGCGCGGTCGGGGCCGCGCTGGGCTTTGGGCTGCGCGGTGATGGGGGGGGATGGAGAGGGGCGAGGGAGACCCCCGGGAGCAGGGCAGGAGGGACAACCTCTGCCCGGAGCGGCAGCGACAGGCAGAAAGTTTGGGGCACTATTCGGTGTTTTGCCGGGGGCTGTTTGTCACCGTCCCAGGGATACTGCTCAGGATGCGATGCTTTAGTTCCTGCGACATGATGTTAAAGCTGTCAACCTGACATTTAGCCAAAGAGTTTTGTTGGGGTTGGGTTTTTTTGTTGGTTTTTTTTCTTTAGTAAGAGTTTAGATTACTCTCAGGCTCTACACCTGATGTCTTTTGCAAGTGCTTGTGGTTTCACAAGCGCACTTTCCTGCCTTTAAAAACAGTGTTGTTTTCTCCCGTGTGCCTTCACGCAGTACAAAAGAAGAGGGGAAAACGAGAAAAACAGTGAAAACCGACTGTAACCAAAGTGTTGTTCAACACAGTAAACAAACCGGGGAAAATATAGGGGGAAAATACTTTCCCCTGCCTGGCTCTGCAATGTTTTGTGGGTGTTTCTTGGTTCCAGCAGTCTGTAATAAGCCAGATAGAAGTTTGCTAGTTTATGGTTGGATGCGATGATCTGAAAGGGCTTTTCCAACCTAAATGATTTTATGATTCCAATATTCTATGATTCTAAGTCTACTTTTAGAAGCAATGTTGTATGTCGGGAGCTGGGTATATCATTTTCTGACCGAGTTTGTGCTAATCTACAAGCTAGCGCTGTGATAAATTTGAAAGTAGATTTGAGCGGCAAAGAGAACTGAGCAGCCTCCGTCCCTCCTCCGCTGCGCAGTGCTGTAAGCTGCGTTTCCTTCCGAAGGAGGGGACTCGAAAACCCAACCTGGCCTCTCAGTCTTGAGACCTGGGTTGTGTTCCCTGTGTGCACGTTGAATGTTAATGAAGTTAAACTCTTGGGTGCAATCGGATCCTTTTTCATTGTAACTGCAATGCAAGTAACTAACTTCCCGGGTGTACTTTAATCTCCAGTAGAGTGAGAGTTTGCAGGGGTGGAAAGCTTTTTACGGGCTCTGTTTTTGAATTTCCATCGATGAAAGAACAGTAGCAAAGAGAATAACTTCAGCAGCTGAAAGCCATGCAATTGAGTCATGCTAGCAGCAGATTATTTAGTAGGGTTACTAGGGCAGGAAGAGATAAAGTTTCACTGAACATGCTATTAAAAAGACTTGGAGGGGGAGGGAGAAGCAGAACTATTTGCGGTGAATAGGGCAGTGTTCTGACTTTTGTGTTTTTGAACAGCCAAATCCTTGAGGTCCTGGAACTGTGTTTTTTATGTTTCTTTTTTTATCCTTCTTTTTGACTGAAGAAAGGACTCCACATCCCAGTTGAGGCCACCAGGCATTCTTGAGTTTCTGGGGAGTGTGTTTTAGGAGCTGGCTCGAGGGACTGGCAAGGAGCACCTGTTCCAGGGATGTTCCTGTCCCACCTGTTTGCTGGGCTGCATTCGGCTGGAAGTATCAAATGGTCTCCTAAGACAACTGCATTCCTGGAGCTCACAGACCCACTGAGCTGCCATTGGCTGAATGCCTGAACTCAGAGTTGAATCTGGATCCCAGTGCAGGCTCTTGGTTGTTGCTTCTGTCTCTTTTTTGTTGTCTAGGCTGGACATGAGACTTTGACGTCCACCAGCCTTCACTTGCCAAAGCTGCCTGAGCCGTGTTGAACCCCTCATTTTCCTCACATGACTTTGTGGACATGTGATGAATGAAGCAAGTAATGCTCAGCCTGTGCAGAGGTTTCTAACACGACAGACTCCCTGCTTTAAGATGATGCCGTAGTTGCACTGGCATAGGCAAGGTAGAGATTAATTAGACTTTCTCCCCACTTCTACGTGCCCTTTGGGATTTTTTTTTCAAAGCCCTATCAAAGATTCAAATCCCACCTCTTGAACCTCCATCCTACATCTCAGCAGCTCCCCTGCGCCCAGGCTAGTTTTGTAATCACACTGCTACCCTGGGTAAAACCTTCCATTTTTTTTCACACCAAGGAGAGCTGTAAGCAGGGAGTTATTACACTACCAGGGTGGAGTGGACTCATTACTTTTTTCTGCCTTGAGTGTGTTTCCTTTCAAAGAAAGTCACTTGGTTGGCTATCAGGGCTTCTCACAGATGCAGTGTGTGCCTCACCATCATGTCAGAGGTGGAGGGTTTCAAAGGAAAAGCTTAGAGGGACAGACGAGGAGGGAAGGAGAGCCCCAGCAGCTTCACTTCCCAGCGTGACAAGTTTTTACTTTTCCTCCTTGCGATCTTTTTCAGATTAGTCTCTGTATAAACTCCTACCTTGTTCTGAAGAAGGTGAGATTTTGAATACAGCTTCTGATGGCAACTTTCTGATTTCTTCTCTTATTGTCTGGAATTAATTGCAAAGAGCTCTGCCGCAGCCTAGGAAGGAGGTAAACCACCTACCTTTGTCAGAAGGGCTGTTCTATAGAAGCTGCACTTGGCTTTTTACATATATCTTTGTGGATTTAAGTTAAAACACTTGGCTGCAAATTCTGCTGTTGCTTCCCGTTTTGCGGAAGCCAGGATTCGTGTAAGCAAGTGGAGTGTTGTTCTAAGCTTCGAAAAAGTGATTCTCAAAATAGAAAAGGAAGAGAAAGTCAATACGGAGGGATGAACATCCAAAAGCTGTACGTGTGAAATAATCTACGGGACTAATCAGAGCCTTGATCCTGTCATCACAGGTACCTACAGCTTCATGCACGGTTCCCTTGCAGGGTTACTCACGTGCTGGCTGCCTGTTCTCACACAGAAATGTTCACCAGATCATGTTCGTGGTTGACATCAAAAGGCAGCCTGTGTTAACCTGTGAGCTCACTGTGACAGTTTGTTTCCATTTCATGGTGTTGTTCTCTGTTTGCCTGCACTCACATCCTAACCAGAACATCCTTGTTGTAGGCCTGGCTAGAAGGAAAACGTTGGCAAAGGCAGCATGAACTACAAACCCTTCTCTGTAGCCGATTGCAAAGGTTTTTTTTGCATTGTTGCTTGTTTGGTTTATCAGGCCTGCTGGAGATTTTTAATTTGCCACCACCAACCAGATCACATCTAGCAGTGGAGATCAAGTTTAACTTTGGTGTTGTGTGTGGAACAAGCCCAGATTGCTTTTCAAATTACGCATTTCTGTTTCAGCAATGGATAATTCCTCTGGTTTATACGGTACCTTGTAGCAGCACCGTTGCTTTGGAGCAGCTTGCTGGGGCAGGATGGTGCCATCTCATCGGGGGATATTTTTAGTTCCACCTATGTGTAAGAATACTCCCCTGTGTTTCCTCTTCTGGGGCAGGGCTGGACGGAATAAACGTACAGTTGTATAGGATGTACCCAAGGCAAGATGAAAAGAAAATGGTGCAGCTTCCACATAACCGTGCCTTGTCTCTCTCACCACGGTGCCATGTGTGTGCTGCGGATGCTGGGTTCGGTTATCGCTCAAGTGAAGTTCTTGATGTTTATCTGAGCCGTAAAGAGCCCTGAGATTCACAGATGATAAGCTCTACATAACATTTTTCTGTTTTTTGTGAATGGTGATATCCACATCACATTCAGCCTGTTTGGAGCTGGATTGCTTCTCAGTAATCAACTGCCTTCATTATTGTCTTATAATTCGCTTGGCATTCATTGAAAAGCAGTGTATCCCCTTTTCCTTATTGTCAAATACAAACATCCCACTTATCTCCAGGAGATACAACAGCATGGTCAGAGCATATGCATAGGAAATACCAACCCTGAAAGACAAAAAATATTTCTGGTTGATATACGAGTGAGAACAGGGACATTAGGAATCACAGAATACCAGGTTGGAAGGGACTTAAAGGATCATCTAGTCCAGCCTTTCAAGGTAAAAATATAGTTTAAATGAGATGGCCCAGCACCCTGTCAAGATGAATCTTAAAACTGTCCAATGTAGGGGACTCCACCACTTCCCTTGGGAGATTATTCCAATGTCCAATTGTTCTCATGGTGAGAAATTTTCTTCTGCAGTCCAATCCGTCTTGAGTAACTTGTACCCATCATCACTTGTTTTTTCCATGTGACTCCTTGTAAAAAGAAAATCTCCATCTTCTTTGTAGCCACCTGTTATGTACTGGTACGTAGTTAAAAGGTGTCCCCTAAGACTTCTTCTCAAGGCTGAACAAACCCAGTTTTCTCAGCCTTTCTTCATATGGCAGGATTGATATGAATCCTCCTGTGACTTCTGTTACATCTACTGAACTTGCCATTTCATCAGGGAAGTGAAGGGAGTCTTAATGCTGAGACCATTTAAGGCATCCTCACCCTGCCAGGTCAATGAGGAGAGAAGGGCTGGTGGGTACAACTCATTATGTGAGCACTTTGTGCTGTGCCCTCTGAAGTGCTTTTCCTGCATGGTCAAGTGTTTATCCTACTGGCTCTGACACTCTGTCACTAAGCTCTTGAGGACCTGACCTGCATGTCAGTCTGGACGTGGCTACAAAATAGAGATAAAATCCCCATGCTTTGCATTAAATGTTATCGAGAAAGTAGCTCTGAGCTGTCTGGGAGGTGCCTGCAGACAAAAAGAGGTGTCTCAGCCAGTAGAAAGTATGAAACCCCCCAGCATATCCACAGATCAGGACATGAACGTCACTGAGCAGTGTTACTGGGGCTGTGTGTAGACTTGCAATGAAACAGAGCAGAAAAAGTCATTCTGCCCCATTCTGGCTCCCAAGGCCAGGGCACTCTTGCCCTTCCATCAGGAGATGATGCCACTTCTCCAGGAGCAGAAGAAACTCTCTATGGAGAAACTGTATCTTTCATGGCATAGTTTTTTGATTTGCATCTCATCAGTAATGCCTGTGGAATACCTGAGTTTAGAAAAAGAAGAAAGCCCTGCACCTTAACCCCACTGATGACGAACTAGAAAACAAACAAAAAAGCAGTTACAAGAAGCGTCATTTTCCATTTTCTTTTTTTTTTTGGTATTTTTTGATGAGAAATATATATTAGGTTACCAAAGTATTGCAGCATTGAAATAATCTCCTAGCATAGACAGGCACCTACAATGATGAAAAATTCAGACAGTTTTCATCCAGGGTTGCAAAACCATGATCAGTTAAAGGGAAGAATATGATATGACATCAAAGAGAATTGCCTGTAGGACATGGTTGGAACATTTTCCATGATATGTAAATGAATTCAAAGGTAGCAACATGACAGTAGCAGAACTGTCCCCATAATTATGACTGCCATGACCAGGAGCTGAGGATGAGATAGTGCATGAACACATAAAAAACATGGATCCTAAGGAGTTTACAGTGTACCTGGGAATGAGTCATAGCAAAGGTAGCAAAAGCATGGTGCATATAGAAGTAGAAATGGTGAAAGAAGGAGATGGAAAAAAAGGAGGAAGTCTTGTAGTCTTGTGTGTTGCAAGATCACAGCTCTTCATAGTCACTGTGACACGCTTTCAGGTAAGATGTTAGAAGAGCAGGGTCTAAGCTGGAAGCTTCAGACTTACAGGTTCAGTTGGTTTTAGAGGACAAGTGAAATAAATAGCAATAATAGAAGTGTTTTCCTTTCCAAACAGAAAATTTGGGGGTTTTTAGTTCTTCGGTGGAAATATTTTGGTCTGCAACAAAAATATTTTGGTTCTGAATGCTGTTATTGTGTGTCACAGGAATTTAGTGAGATATGGTATGTGCTTTTCCATTCAGTAAGTTTCCTGAAGCTTCCAAGATGCACCATGACCTCTTTGTGTGGTGCTGAAAGGTGCTGGCTCCATCCCCAGCATCCCTGGCAATGGTGTTCATGGAAGGCATCCCCCTGGGAATAAACCTGGTTGACAGAAAGACTGAGTATATGGGGGAAACTTACTTATCATTTCAATGAGGTGTTATGATAGGCTAACTGGATCGAAACACTTCAGACTTTACATCTCAGTTTTCTAGAGCAAAACCCCAAATTTTCTTCAGAAAATATGTAGATTTTTGTTATTATTATTTTTAGAAGTGTTTCTGTATCAAATATATTTGACAGAATTTTTTCTATGGCAGTAGAAAACCCCTGCTGCTCATGGAGGTTTTCACCATTTAAAAACACAGGAAAAAGACCTTTGAAACTGGTTTGAAAAGATTGTTCCAGGCACAGGGGAGAAGATATGACCATGCCTGCAGAAGTGGATCACTGAGTTGGGGAGGTAGGGTAGATCTCAGACTCAGGACAACAGCAATCCAGGACAGGAAAAGCCCTGTGTAGACAGACAGCCTGTGAAGGTGGCACTGGTTACAACAAGGTGGGTAGAAGATAGATGGGTATATGGCAAGAGGTGGGTGTGGGCTGGGGGTGGTTAGTACATTCCTTCCTACTGCAGAAAGGTGAAGGTTTAAGGTAGAGGTTCACGTGCGTTAGGGTCTAGCACATTGTACAGAAGTGTTCTTCAGTGTTCTTGAAGCTTTGGCTCTTCCCTTGGCTTTGTTAGTCTTGTTTTCAAACATGAGGATTCATGCTCACACACCAGAACACCTAGGACAAGAGCATCCTTGCTCCTTGTAAGAAGGAAGAGACCTCCAGAAAATGTGCCTAGGACAGAGTGAGTGAATTACCTCCCGCTAGGTGATATCTGAGTCATAAAGACCTTTCTGCTTGTTATTTCTTCAGGGAAAAGGGGCTTTGTACACCCAAAACCAGAATGGACACATTCAGACTCTTCAACAACACAAGTGTGCCTTTTCCCTAAACTCCCACCTTATAGGCAATATGGAAGCACTCTTTGCTTTCAGGGTGGAAGGTGAGGTCTCAAGAGATTCAAGTGAACTTAGGTGAGGTTGGACGTGGTTTTGAGCAACCTGCTGTAGTTGAAGATGTCCCTGCTCACTGCAGGGGCATTGGACTAGGTGACCTTTGAAGGCTCCTTCCAATCCAAGCCTTACTGTGAATCTATGATTCTATCATTCGGTGATTTTATGAAGCATTCATCATATGTAGTGCAAAAGAAGTCCCAGTCCAAACTAAAGCAATGATGCCTGGTCATATTGCCTGAGTGATATTTCTTTTCCTTGCTGGACCATCTTTGGTGTTAAGCAAAGAATTGGGACCTGCTGCCCACTCCTTCCTGCTGCACAGGTCACACACCTCCACTTGACAGCTGGTGTGAGCTGGATGTGTTCCTGAGAGCAAGCGTGTCTCCTTTATTGTTACTCTGGAGTTACTGGCTATGCTAATAAAGTAACAGGTCTGAGCACTGTGCTGCAGTCAGCAAGACCATTTAAGTGTCAGCACAGTTCCAGGTCTTGGCCTGTTTGAGCAGTGCTCTGGCACGCATGCTTTGAGTGATTATGTATGACAGCGACTGTTCCCACAGACAGGATGGACAAGGATCTTTCAAGGAAGGGAGATAAACCTAAGGGATGGATGTGCTTTTGCTCTTGAGACCAGAGAAGATACCTTGATCCGCTTGGTGTGGGACGTCTGTGTCCATGCACTGCTGATCCCAACAGTATTGGCTTCACTTCAAAATATCAAAATGCCTTCTTTGGGTTTAGTAGGAACTTTGTGACTGTTATGGAACAGAAAGGAGTTATGCCATTGCCTTCAGGGAGAGATGTAGCCAGAAAAGGGTAATGGACCTAATGAACTGCCCTTGAGTGCTGCATATAGGCAAGTTTTGGACCTTGACAGAGAAGATGAGAAGAAATGGCTCTCCCGCATCACCAGCATGGATCTGCTTCTCACTGCTATGTCTTGGTCAAGTGTTGTGGACTAAATCACAGCCCTAAAAAGTCATCCATGAGGGCAGGGCTTTGACTAGACTCTTCTGTTTCTTACTATTATAGGCACAAGGCATTTGAAAGAGCCAGTAACAGATCAGCAGAAAACTTATAACCAAAACAACAGCTCTAAGTCAAACACAGATTCCTCTTTTGTGGTGAATGAAAAGCTGGAGCTGAGCCGGCACCGTGTGCTCACAGAGCAAAAGTGAATGTCCTCCTGGGCTGCATCCCCAGCATGTGGGCAGCAGGTCAGGGAGGGGATCCTGCCCCTCTACTCTGCTCTCGGGAGACCCCCCTGCAGTGCTGGGCCAGCTCTGGAGTCCTCAGCACAGGAGTGGGTTCAGAGGAAGGCCACAAACATGATCAGAGAGCCGGGACTTTTCTGCTGTGAGGACAGGCTGAGAGAACTGGGGTTGTTGAGCCAGGAGAAGAGATGGCTCCAGGGAGACCATCTTGTGGCCTTCTGGTATCTGAAGGGGGCCTAACAGGAAAGATGTGGAGGGACTTCTTTAGCAGATATTGTAGTGAAATGATGAGAGGTAACAGTTTCAAACTGAAAGAGGGTAGTTTTAGATTAGATATTAAGAAGAAATTATTTACTGTGAGAATGGTGAGACACTGGAACAGGTTGTTCAGGGAAGCTGTGGTTGCTCCATCCGTGGAAATGTTCAAGGTCAGGCTGGATGGGGCTTTGAGGTACCTGGTCTAGTGGGAGGTGTCCCTGCTCATGGTAGGGGGGTTGGGACTAGATGATTTTTAAGGTCCCTTCCAGTCAAAAGCATTCTATGATTCTGTCATCCTGACTGGATATTTCACTGCAGATCAGCCACCTGCCCAGGCCAGGAGTGTAATTTCTCCCTCATATGTCATTGCACCACATGTTTTCCAGAAAAGCACGTAAACCCAGTCCATCCCAGTAAGCAGAAGGGCTGTCACACCACGGTAAATGCTTGTGTTTGCTGAGAGAGTGGATTTCATGTAGCTCATCTCGGGGACACGGGGATCAAGGGTGAAAGAGGATGCATTCTCAAAGCAGACTGGCTATGGAGCTTTGGCTGACTCGTGGTTTTGTGATGTTATTTTGGTGTTTTGTGTGGGAAGAACCCCCCTAACAAATGTACCCATAACTTTGGACTGACACTAAGGTTTTTCTTGAGTTTGGTAGGTGTATACTCTGCCCTCATTGATGCAGTAACACAACACTTCGGACCCCATTCAGTCTTTGAGAGCAAACACACAGCAGCCACAGCCTCACTGTGGGCTAAATGTGTCCATCTGAGAGGCCAAACTGAACCTGTAACCCAAATAAACTGGCCATATGTGTCCTTAATTTTATTTTTTAATTTTAAAACGAAAGAGAAATGCTAGTGGCAATAGAATTATTGCAAACACACACACATAAGGCTGGAGAAACTGAAACTAACAGGCTTGTTCCAGCTTTGCCTTGGCACAAGTGAAGTCCAAATTCAGCTTGGGCTTTTTAATGACCCCATGATTTTGCAAAATAGCAGTTCACAACCTACGGGAATACTCAGGGACACCACAGCCTGCAACAACAGGATGGGTGTTGCACTAAGAAAGAGGCCAAGCTTTGGGGTCATCAAGCACCATAAATCCCCCAGACTTCTGCGAGTGCTTCAGGAGCAGAAATTCAGCTTCTGTTTTGTTTCAAAACTAAACTGGCATATTATTAGTCTTTCACTTGGATCCAAGCCTTTTCTTCTGAGGAGGTTTTTGATGTGGCCATCGGGTTTTGCCGTGGAGTTTCTACAGGCTGGTGAGCCTGCTGCTCTTCTGATGGAGATCAGTAGTACCAGTCAGGAACAGCTGCAGTGGGGCAAGAATCAGTCTGAGTGAAAAAGGAGGCATTTTGGGTCTGGTGTGTTGAAAACCGAAAGAACATCTGAGGCTTATAGAGATTTGCTCTGGCTTGTGAATGGGATTTAGACAAGGTCGTACCCTACTTATCCATGGAAACCAGAGAGACGAATGCTGATGTGGGAATAACCGTTACTTGTCTTGAAGGACTGTGCGCATGTTGAGCTGAATTTACGCAGGTTTTCCCCTCCCACCCTTGCAGTCACACTTGCTATTTATGCTTTGATTTATTTTATTGGTGTAAAGAACGTGCATCCTCCAGCTTCTGTTTTCAGCTCCTCTGTCCCCTCCTCCCCCTCATACAAGGGGAAGGTATTATCAGGGCAACTACAGATGTTGTTATTGAAGTATTTGAGCAAATAAGGTAGAGAAGGTCTCTTGAAAACAGCTCTGCTTCTCCCTGTCCCCCCTGTCAAAGCAAGGTGGTTCTCTGCAGTGCACTTTCTAGTGGAATTGGAAAGGATGGTGGAAGGATTGTGCTTTTACCAAATATCATTATTATAAAATTCAGTTATACAGCTTATGTCATTTTTTCCAGTCCCTAATTATTAGCATTGTCCTTCTGCTTTAGTTATAGACCAGATTCAAGCCTCATAGAAAGCAAAATAAAGGTTTCCGTCAGTTTTGGTTCAGGGTCACGCTTATGCAAAGCTGTAGACCATCATTGTGCCCTCAGCTTATTTATCTCTTTCTGCAATACATGTGTTTGTTCATTTGGGTCTCAATGCAGACAAAGACCCATAATCTCATCTCTGAATTTGCTCAACTGCTGGCAGGTGAGACATCACGGCTGGGAGCCATCCCCTCTTGTCTCAGAAGCCTACATGCCAGACAGATGTCTCCACCTCGACTAGCTGCCTAGTCTCTGTCAGCTGTGGGGAGAAAGAGGCATCTGAGGTCACCAGGCATTTGACCCATTTTAGTCAGCTACATGGAGATAATGGAAATTGAAACCCCAGCGGGTCTCTTTCTTTATGTCATTTATGAAAGGATCCTAGGGTGAAGAGTCCATATGCAGATGTATACGGACTAGGTAGTAGAGTGAATCTCTAAAGTTAAGTGTCAGGAATCTCAGTGGTATATTGGTTTCTTTGGGCAAAGAGGGGAGGGAAGGGGACCTCTGGTGTGTCAGGATCAACAGATGGACTCATATCTCTGTGGGAGAATTTGCCACAAGGTGGTTCTTGACAACTGCAATCTCTTTCGGGCAGAGGGGCCCTGCTAGTGGAAGCATCACCACTTACAAGCCCATATGCTCATGGACATCTCTTGTTAATCACGAAGAGGGAAGCCGTGGCGATGGATGTGGAGTGAGCAGAGGGCATTGGTATGGTCAACAAACAGGAAGTGGTGTTGACTGAATGAGCTCTGGATCACAGTACTGACGTGAGCTTCTGAATTCAAACTTTTCAGGGAATGCCATATGTTCTTGCTGAAGTCCCAGCAGCCACCAATACGCCTCTTCATGGTACAGCTGCTACTTACCCAGCCCTTCTGGCTCTGCAGTTCTATGTTAGACAACAGCTATGCTATCACCTGAGAAAAAGGGACTTTCTTCCTTTTGGAAGCTCCCAAGTAGTGAGGAAGGGGCGGTAACTGATTATAATCTTTGTCATCTCTAGGGCAAAGTGCCACCTCGATTTCTTTGGTCAATCTTTCCTTTTCTGATCGTGATAAAAGGGACCCATTACAGTTCCTCGTTATTAGCATTGTTCTTCTGCCTTATTTATAGACCAGATTTTCGCCTCATCGAAAGTAAAATAAAGTTTTCAGTGAGTTTTGGTTCAGAGTCATACTAAAGCAAAGCTGTAGACTTGCTGTAGCTAAACAATCACCTGTTGCATCTTTGCGAATGCTGCTCTAGCTGTAACTCATACCATCGTACAGAGGTGACACAACTTTTCTCCGGCCAGTGGTGTGGGCAGGAAGGACAGCACATCTGCCTTGTGCTCTTTATTGCTTAGCTGAGCTAGGAGATGATGCTGAGGTGAACCCAGAGTGGTTCCTGGGGACTGTGAGCCTCAGCAATACTGAGATAACTGGTGTAGGATGGGCTGAATATTCATTTGCTTTATGCGAGGTTCTGTGCTGCCTCCTGAGCCCAGGGGACAGCATGAACCAGGGTTAGTTAGCAGGGAAAACAATGTGAGTTTTGGGGAGAAGTGAGGCAGATACTGTCTGTGTGATTGTAACTTAACTTTTCACAGAGCGTGAGGATGAAATCAGGAAGGTTTGCTTAAGCAGACAGGAGGTGATATGAAAAAAAACCCACAAAACCAAAAACCAAACCAAAACCAAAACAATAAAAAAAAATCCCCAAACGCTGATTCTCAGCACTTTGGGATAAAATGAATTTTGTCTCTGTTTCATATTTCATTCCTTCACTCACTGTGCCCTATAGTCCTCCCAGTCAGGTAGATAACTAAAAGCAGAAGCATAGAAAGAAGCTGGTGGATAAATGACCACTCAGAGAGTTGATGTGAGCTAAGTGGTAAGTGGGGTAGAAGAATAGGAAGAAACAGAGATGGATGATCTCTCAGGAACCCACCTGAGGCACTCATATTGAGATTAGGACAACAAACTGTACGTGGGAAGAAGGCTTTCAACCTAGCTATTTACATAGAAGTATAGTTTTAAATTGAGGTCTGGTCTGACTGAGGAAGAGGGCATGATATGTCAGAGTCTATTTAAGGCGGTGACTGGAGTCCAAAGGCATTGGGAGTGGGAAAGACATAGAGGTTGGTGGTGGTGTTGACAAGACAGGGCACAGATGTGGCATCTGCAGACAGGAACTCTGAGACTGATGGAAACAAAAAAAATCATAATCAGGGGTGATTTTGCTGAAACCGTGGCAGCAAAGACTGATGGAGCAGAGAATGAAGGCAGAAGCTGCAGGTCTGCCAGCTACTGGCATGCAAAAGAAGTATTTCTGCTTTTAAGGGGTTTAAGAATAAACATAAGCGTGTCCAGAGAAGAGCCATGAAAATGATCGGAGGGCTGGAGCGCTTCTCCTGTGAAGACAGGCTGAGAGAGTTGGGGCTGTTCAGCCTGGAGAAGAGAAGGCTCCAGGGGGACCTTATAGCAACCCTCTAATACCTAAAAGGAGCCTATAGGAAGGTGGGGGAGGATCTGTTCACAAGGGTTGGTAGCAACAGGACAAGGAGTAACAGTTTTAAGCTAGAAAAGGGTAGATTTAGGTTGGACATTAGGAAAAAGTTCATAAATATAAGGGTGGTTGGTCACTGGAACAGGTTGCACAGAGAGGTGGTGGAGGCTCCATCCCTGGAGATGTTCAAGGCCAAGCTTGATGGGGTTCTGAGCAACCTGACCTAGTTAGAGACATCCCTGCTTATTGTAGCGGGGTTGGACTAGATGACCTTTAGAGGTCCCTTCCAACCCAATACATTCTATGATTCTATGAAACTGCAAGAGTGTGGAGAAGGCTGAACTATCTGAAATATCTGTGGTGGTGTTCATTGTAAAGTGTGATCTGGGCCAGGTGCTCATGGGAGTAGAGATTCCTGCAGACTTACTGGGATGACTTCAGGGCAAGGAGAAGGTGGCTAAGAACTGTGGATGAGAGTTGGGCTCATGCTGTTGGCATGTCTAAGATGACGTTATCTGGTAGTCAGGCATCTTTTTGCAGTTCCTATCTTCTGAGCCTGATTGGAAATGTCCAGTTCTGCAGAGTGAGGAGAGAACACTAATTCTCCTTAAATAACAGGGCAAGCTCTAGAGGAATCCAGGACAATCCTAGATCAAAACTAGTTTCCTAGAATACATTTCCAAGGTCCTATGTGTAACAAAGAAGTAAGAAGTGGATGTCCAGTGTTGGCTCCAGTCACAATCTGAGACTCCTCTGTGACAAATTCATCCATGTTTTTGAGGAATATGTGGTAACACCAAGAACACAAGCAGGCTTCTTTCCTGACAGATGGGTAGACAGATATGTCAAGGATGATGTAGACATAGTCTGCCAGGAGGCAGAGGGATGAGCAAAACACTCTTTACCAGCCCAACGTTTCCATGATTCTGTGTCCAAATACCTTTAGCAGATTCCCAGATTAAAGACAGACATGAAATACCTCTACTGCTGAACAAGGGTAATCATAGGCATGAAGCTGTGCCTACAGAAGGAAGGACGTTAGTATGTCCCATTATGGTCCTGCCCCCCTCCTTGGGACTTTCTCTGGGTTTTTTTAAGGGAAAGGTGCTGACACTGGCAGTAAGTGCAGTGCATTAACAACCATCCTGATATAAGATGGTGAAGTATTTGAGGCAAACTCCACCTGTGAAATTTAAAAAAAACCCAAAACAAAAAAAACCCCACCAAAAACCAAACAAAAAGACCATTGCAAGAAGTCTGTGAACCACTGCCAAAATTTTACAGAAATACAGGAACTGCCGGGCAAACAGAATCACAGAATCACAGAATCGTTATGGTTGGAAAGGACCTCCAGGGTCATCAAGTCCAACCTTTCTCCTAGC